>PVJO010011882.1:7382-57928 GCA_004026905.1 Hystrix cristata | reverse complement strand
AAAGAATGATAAGCTTGAGATATTCCTAGGTAAATGGATGCATCTTGAGACCATACTCCTAAGTGAAATAAATCAGACACACATGTTTAAATACTGCATAGTTTCTCTGGTGTGAGAAACTGAAGTGTAAATAAAGACTAAAATGTATTATATTGGGAAAGGGAAGAAAATGTCCAAATGGGAAAGGGAACAAGGGAGGAGGAAAGGAACAGAGGGACAAGAGAAATAAGAAATGGAAGGAGAAAATGGAAACAAAGCTTTTGTAAATAGGGAGGGAGAAGGGGGTGAGGGGGAGAGGAACGGGAAAAAAAGAAGCAACAAGGTATATCATGTACAGGTATAAATCCCCAGTGATGAATGTTATCAATATGTATATTGAAAATGTACCATTAAAATAAAGTTTAAAGAAAAAAAGATATGCTATAATTTTTATAGGATCCTTGTGTGTGTATATGTAATGTAATGCAGACTGAAATATAGATATAATATGTAATGTAATATATATGGGATATATATGCATATCCTAATGTGTTTGTGTGTGTGTATATATATCTATTTAGTAATATAGATTTTTGAGATTTGTTTAAATTTTCATAAGGATCTTAGAGTCAGTATTGTAAAACTATTCTGAGTGGTATCAAGTTGGTATCATTTATAAGGGGTAGGATTTTTGAATGCAAATTCTATGTTTAACTTTTGTATTTTTTTCATCACGTTGATATTTATCAAATATTTTTATTCATTTTTATGCTTTTGACATATAAGTATTGGCATATCATTGGTACAATGTTAAAATCGTCCTGAACACTTGTATTTCTATCAGTTCTTTCTTGCATTTATCATAATGTTATATCTCTCTCTACGTATATATATTTTATTTTATTCATTTTATGAAGATTCATGATCATTTCATATCTTTTCATTATGGAATTGGAATTTTTTTCTGCACTTCTGGTTCAGTTTAAACTTTCTTGCTTTTATTTCTCCTCTATCTGGCACAAAAATTGCTATCTTTCTTTTTACTCCACACAGTAAAATCTACAGTGGTCTGAGTATAGTTGATGCTTAAATGTTTGGAGATTGAATGAAAAATAAACCCACATACATTTTTATATTTGTTTATAAGAATTACGAGAAGGATAGAAAAATAGAAGGTAAATGCCAAGAAGACTGGCAGTAAAAAAAAAAAAAAAGACTGGCAGTTTTTCATGAGAGTGCCTGCTATTTAAGTACATGTGAAGTATGTAGACGCTTTCTTATTAATTGCTAGAGCCTTACAAACTTTCCTATAGTTTACTATATTTACTTTTCAAGTTGAAGAATATGAATATCTTTCTTTCAGACCAATATCCAATATTATAAGAAAGAAATAAAAAGAGAATAATGTTTAATCATAGCTCCTAAAAATATGTTAGTGACTCATTTTTTGGGAAGTTTTAATTTCCTCATGATTTTTTTCTAATTGATTTTTCAAATAAAAATGCGTATTATGCATAGCACTGAAAATGCATTGTGAATTTTATTTGTTTGTTTGTTTTCGAGACAGGATCTCACGATATAGTTTGGGCTAGCCTTAAACCCACCGTGCAGCTCAGGCTGGTCTTAAACTCTAGATCCTATTGTCTCAGCCTCCTGAGTGCTAGGATTACAAACTAGGATTACACACATAGCTGGGACGTGGATTTTTGTAATTGCAAGGTTTTCTGGTTTTGTGTGTGTAAGAACTATACATCTACGTAAGAAAAAACTTAAAGTTATATAGATTATCTTTTTCCTTATAGAAGTATTTCATTTTCTCAAGCATATTGGAATGAAATTATGTTAAAGGGTTATTGCTGCAAAATTTGTTAAGACTACTTCAAGAGCGCAAACGTAAGTTCTTTGTAGATAGAATATCTGTGAGGTAGAATATAAAGTCATTGTTCTCTTATATTAGAAGAATGCACCTGGGGATTTAGCTCAGTGGTTAAAGTGCTTGCCTTGCAAACACAAGGACCCAAGTTCGATCCCCAGCACCAAAAAAAAAAAAAAAAAGAGTGTATAAAATAATTTGAAGATATGAGCATATCTATATGGGTGCAGTGACTTGGTTGAAGTTACTTTCAATTATAGAAATGAAGAAAAGGATCACAGTATATGTGATATTCAGAAACTGCAAATGTATTCTTAAAGTCAGACAGATTTATATATTTTTTGATTTATTTAAAGTCTCTCTTTTTTATTTTATTAAATTTTTTACCAAAAACATGTATTGGTACATTGTATACATAGTGATCACATTCATCATAGCTATTTTGTACCTGTACATGATGTATCTTGGTTTTTCCTCCCTCTTCCCCACTCCTCCGTTCTGCTCCACCTTCCCTATTTATAGAAGGTTTATTTATATATATATTTTTCATATTTTTCCATATTTCCCTTTCCCTTTACTTTCCTTTTTCCCCTCCTTCTTTTCCCCCTTCTCCTGTTCTAGTTCTCCTCTCCTATGAATATTATCTTCCTTTTATATAATATCTATTACACTCTTTTGTCCTTATTATACTTATGAATTCCCATACTAGAGAAACAATTTGATGTGTACTCATGAGTGTCTGATTTATTTCACTTAAGAGTATGTTCTCAAGGAACATCCATTTACCTACAAATGTCTCTAGTTTATCCTTTTTTATGGCAGAGTAGTATTCCATTATGTAGAAAAACCACATCTTCATTAGCCATTCATTAGTTATTGGACATTTAGGTTGTTTCCAGGACTTTGCTATTACAAAGAACCCCAAAGAATCGAATCTCCCAAATTCAAAGATCCAATCCAAAAATGGGCATCTGAAATGAATAAACATTTCTCAGATGAAATAAAAATGGCAAATAAATACATGAAAAAGTGTTCAACATCAATGATAATTCAAGAGATGCAAATCAAAACAACGCTAAGATTCCATCTCACTCCAGAAAGAACAGGTATTATCAAGAGATCAACCAAACAAATGCTGGCGGGGCTGTGAGGAAAAAGGAAGCCTCCTCCACTGTTGGTGGGAATGTAGATTGGTCAAGCCACTGTGGAAATCAATATGGAGATGCCTCAAAAAAGTACAACTAGAGGTTCCATTTGATCTAGCTATTCTCTACTGGGTATCTTTCCAGAAGAATTAAAATCATCGTACCACAGTGATACATGCACAACCATGTTTATAAAGGATCACTTTAAATGAAACTAGGCTTCAAAGAACCTTTCCTTTGATTTAACAGGTATTTATCCACTATGCCTTTTTCCTGAGAATAAAGTAGTGAACAAAACAAAAATCTGTCTACAACAAGCTTAAAATCTTAGACTTATTCCATTTAATAGTTAGCTACTCTAATGAAACTACTTATGTTTACAACTACCTGTGTTTAAAGTGTGAACACTTCTTTGTCATCTTTAACATTAAGAAAAGCCTTGGAGATGTAAAGTAAGTGAAGTAATATTTATTACCTTAGTGGCCAGACAATAATAGAATTTGATATATGTCACTTACTCCTTACTAAAAAGCTTATGTAGTAGGTTTTTTTTTTTTTTTTTTTTTTTTTTTTTTTTTTTTTTTTTTTTTTTTTTTTTTTTTTTTTTTTTTTATTTTTTTTTTTTTTTTTTTTTTTTTTTTTTTTTTTTTTTTTTTTTTTTTGTGGTGCCGGGGATCGAACTCAGGCCCTTGTGCTTGCAAGGCAAGCACTCTAATCACTGAGCTAAATCCCCAGCCCCAATAGTTTTTGAATTTACAAATTCCTACATCGATTTTATAGATTAGTAAGCTAATTCTCAGAAAAGTCATAGGTCATTCATTCTAAGCACCAGAGACTCATATCACATAGCTAATAATCAGGGCCACACTTCACATCCTTGTCTCATTTCTGAAGCTTGTTTTTTTTTTTTTTTCCCCAAGATTCCTTGTAGAATCCTTGTTCCTGTGCTTTATAATTAGATCACTTTGTAAAGGTAGGCGGGGCTACCAGATATTTGAAAAGAAAGGTGCACAGGCTTGTCAGCTCCATTTTTATTAAGATTTTCCAAGAGTCAAATGCAGTGGTGGACACCAGTAATCCCAGCACTCTGGGAAGGTGAGACAGGAGGATTTCAAGTTTGAACCCAGCTTGGACACTTTAGTATTTTAGTAAGACCCTGTCTCAAAACAAAACAAAACAAACAAACAAGCAAAAAACCCCAAAACCATGCTGGAAGTGTAACTCAGACCTAGGCCCTATGTTCAGTGCCCAGTACTGAAAAAGAATTGTCCAGCCTTACTTTTTGTATTATGTGAACCATATTATATCACACAGGATTGCTGTTTCTGAACTCTATTTTACTGTAACACACTTAGCTTTCTCCAAATGCCTCTATGTTGAAAAAAACAAATTTAGAATATTTGTTATTTTTAGGGGGTGGGTAAAGTTACTTTTTAGGAATCTTTTTTATTCTTAATATCTGTCTTATGTAGTAATTTCATGATAATTTCTTCTTAGAATTGTGTATTTATAGCTTTGCCCAAACAGGATTTTAGACATAGCTTTCTTCTCTTCCATATTTCATTCTGCAGTGTAGGTGTTGTAATTATTGTGCCTCTTTTTTTATCTAAGAACACATTCCAGAGACACAAATTTATAACCCCGGACTTTTTAGTCTATTTTTATTTGACTGTCTCACCATGCACTCAGATATCTTGGACAACTTGTTACCTCACAGGCATATGCAGTTCAACTTAGAGAAAGTGATACTCATCATGTGTTGCTGGAATTGAGCATGAGTGTTAATCTTTGTTTCTTTCTTGTCACAAAGTAATCATTGGCCAAGTTCTGTTTTTCTGTTTCCTTAAGACTTCTTGTATCTTTCTTTTTTCTTGGTCACTTTCATTTCCCCATTAGTAAATCACTATTTTTATTTAGCAGCACTTTTCTCCCAAGCTCCCTGCCTCCTCTTCAGTGAGACCTTTCCCAAGTCCTAGAATGAATGGAATGTGTGCCCTGAGCATGGCTCTGACACAGTGCCTATCAAAATTAATGGTTTTTGCCTCCTTTGCATGTTCATAGTCCATTTGTAGGCTGGGAGCTCTTTAGAGATAGGAGAATTTATTAGTGTTGCAATCATTGTATGGTGCCTAGCATATAGGAAATTTAACAGTTGAAGGAGAGAAAGTATGAGTCAAGAGTCTATTTTAAAAACTTTTTTAGAAGTATGTGGGTTTATTAGTCTGGGTCCTTCAGAGAAACTGTGTGTATGTCTTTTTGTATTTATGAGAAGAGGAGAGACTTAGGGAATTTGTTCATAAAAAAGAATGAAACCTTGTCATTTTCAACAAAATGACCTTAAATTAAGTGAAATAAGCCAGGCATAGAAAGACAACAACTGCAACTATTGTATATTCTTACTTGTCTGTGGAAGCTAAAAAGATAGATCTCATAGTAGCAGGGATTGGATAATCAAGGTGCTAAAATACAGTTCGAAAGGAGGAATACATACTGGTGTTTATCACAGAAGGCTCAGTATAGCTTATGACAGTTTATGACATATTTCAAAATAATTTTAAGAGAACATTTGGAAAGTTTCCAGACTGGAGATAGAAATGCTAATTACCTTGAATAGATCATTACATATCGTGTACATGTATCATCCTCTCACATGATACTTTAAAATATTTGCAATTGTTTTTTGTTTTTTGGAGGGGGGATTTGGTGCCAGGGATGGAACTCAGGGCTTTGTGTTTGCTGGGCAAGTAAGGAAGAGAGGAGAGATTCTTTCATATCCAACCTTTTATTCTGTTCAGACTGTTAGTGTATTAGATGAGGTGCACCAACAATGGAGATCAATCTACTTTTGTCATTTTACAAATTTAAAATATTAATATCATCCAGAAACACCCTGATAGATACTTGGAAATTTCATAGTCAAAGTGACATGAAAAATTAACTATTACACTAGGATAAAAACATACTATAATTGAAAAATGTTGGTGCAGTTGTACTTAGAAACTTTGGTTTGTGCCATATGGTTAGCAATACGTGAGATTTTGCGTACTATTAGTTATACAACTGAGTTTTAAAAATAAATATCCACTAAAACATTGGCCTGAAAAGATGAAAAATCAAAATATTCATAAACTTATTTTTCTGTTCTATTCCTATCCTTAGGAGAGATTGCGCCTATGTGAGGTTTAGTGATCAATAGACTTATTAAGATTAGTAATAGCTAAACCTTAATGTAAAACCTATTTTGTGCCAGGTACTCTTTTAGGGACACTATATGTATTAAATGATTTAATCCTGACAACCAAATGAGGTTATTATTATTATTATTATTATTTCTAACCTGCAGTTAATAAAGTGAGCCATTATAGGGCTCTGTGTTTTTTTCAGTAAAACAGCTGATAAATGATGGAACTGGGATTCAGTGTTGATCCTGATTCATCATTCAGAAATATTTATTGCTTTCTGTCATGTGTTTCAGGTATTTTTTTCACATAGAGAGTAGAGTATTGAACAAGACAAAGTCCCTGTTGTATGTAACTTACAGTACATTAGATACATAGAATGTCTGTGATATTATGTTTACTAAAGCAGAATAGAGTACCTGGTTTGTGAAACAGTGGTGTTTGCTATATTATATAGAGTAACCAAATAGCTTTTAAATAATATCATATTTGATTAGAGCATGAAGAAGAAAACCAGTTACTTACATCTTGGGGAAAATATTCAGGGAGTAGCAAGTGCAGATTTCCTTAGAGGAGAGCATAATTCATATGCTTAAAGAACAAAAAGAAGGCCACTGAATGATAGTGGGTGAAATAGTAGGAAATGAAGTTAAGAGAGAGAAGAGTCAAACCCTCAAAGGATTTCTAAACTCTTGTAAGCACTTTTGATTTTTAAACTTACTAAAATTAAAGCTGTTTTTAGGAATTTGGCAAGTAGGTTGTGGAACAAGATTTTACACAACTTTTGGCAGGGTTAAACACAATCGTGTTGACTGCTTTTTAAGAATAGACAGTAGGGGCAAAGGCCAGACCAGAAAGACTATCCAGGAAAGGATTTCAGTAATGCAGATGGAGATGATGGCTTGGACTCACATGGTAGTGATGTGAGTATTATGGATAGTAATTCAAGAAGCTAAACTTTTGATATGTTTTTGAGACAGAAAAATAAGATTGCTTCAGGATTATGTGCCTGTTTGTTAACATTATAGTGTATTGGTGGATACTTTGCTGTTGTTCAGTGTCTCTGTGCACCTTAGGAGCACATGGTCAGTATTTGACTAGTTATGTCGATTATTCAGTGATAAAGAAAAACAGTACTCAAATGATAAATACAGCCCTGGAACAGTGAGCATAGAGGAACAGCAGTTGAATAGGCTAGTATCAGAGAAGCGGAGTGGCTTACTACTGCCAAACTATGTGAGAATTAAAAAGAGATCTAAAAGACAAAAAAGGACATTGGTAGTATGCACATACTGCAATTTAAAAAACAAACCATAAAAAGCACTCTCAGTAATTGCACTTATTGTAGCAGATGATTTTACCATTACATGATTAATGTTTTAAAACATTACCAAACTTATCCAGTACTTATGACAATATTTATTTGACTTACAAATTGGTTTTAAAATTACCTTTTTGAAGATTGAATGTGAAGAACTTTACTTTCTTAAAAACATTACAAACAGTAAGTAGTAAAGAAGCCAAAGACCATCTAGAGAGTTGCATTTATATAAAGATAATGATTTACAATGCTTAGACTGTGATGAAGTTTTTGGTTCCATAATAGGCTTAGAAAACCTGGATAAGCTATTAATATTTTAGCCTCTCTATTTCCTGTGGGAATGTGGCTTCTAGTTGTAGAGGAGAATATTATAGTCTTATTTAGTATAAAATTCATATATTGTAGGAGAGTGTGTTAGAGGTCCCAGTTGGGTTTTTCCTGAATTTATTATCTTACAAAGTCAAATACAGATGCATCTTTCATAAAAGGAATAAGCTTATTTTAAAGTAATATTTGAGACACTTCGATCAACTTACTACATTTTGATGACCATTTCAATAGTTGAACAGTAGTAGAATAGCTGAAGGAATACAAATGAGATATAAAAGCTATTGATGAATGGCAAGGGAATTCAAAATTCAAAAATACTTAACAAACAAATATTATAAAAGAAATATTATTCCAAGATATAGTAAAGTTGTTTAAATAAGCTAGTAAAGCAGGATATTAAAAGTTCTCTTTGGGGCAATTATTTTCAGTAAGTTGACATAAAAGAGTTACTGATGTAATTAAACTTCTGCAAAAGAATTCCTTTTTAACCTTTATTTTTATTAGTGCGTATTTGTAGTACATAATGATTTTATTCATCATGGGGAGTTGGTACATGGACATAACACATTTTAATTCTTTCTATGCTCTCTTTTGTTGGTCCCCTTCCCATTTGCAGAAGCTCTATCTTCTTCTTTCCTATTACCTGTCATTAATTTTGCTCTTTAATTTATTTATTTATGCTTTGGGTTTCTCATATAAGAGGAACTGTGTAATATTTAAGCTTATGATCTAATTTATTTCAGTTAGCATTATGATCTCAAGATGCATCCATTTTCCTACAGATAACTCAAATGTACCCTTCTTTATAGCAGAGTAGTACTCTATTGTATATAAATCTCACATTTTCTTTGTCTGTTCATCTGTTAGTGGACATATAGACTGTCTTCCAAGGTTTAGTTGTTATGAGTTATGCTACTGTAAACATGGGTAAGCACATAGTATTGGAATATGATATTTGTAATCTTTTCGGAAGATAGCTAGGAATAGAACAGCGAGGTTGAATGGTGTTTTTATGCTTTCTCAGTTGCCTGAGAAATTACCGTGCAGATTTCCATACTGATTGTAAAAGAATTCTTCATAGCATTATTTATCACATGAAGTGATTCTTTTTCTTTTTGCACTAAAGCCTTTACTGTAATAAACCAAATATATTTACAATTTATACAAGTGTTTAACCTTCAACAAAAACATTTCACAAGATGCAAAACCAGGAAACAGGTTCATCGGAGACACCACTGCTCTACCAGGCACGGAACGCGAGGTGAAGTGCACAGGACAGAAGTGGCCTCACACCGGCATGGCGCAAGTGACAGACCAGGGGCAATTTGGGCACAATGCGGTCGGCAGGTCGCTCCTCAGCCCTGGCCCCTCACCCGCGGTCTCCGTACTCTTTCTGGTCCGGCGGGCCGACAGGCGACCCTCTGCGAGGGACCGCCGCCTCTTCTGTGCAGGAAGTGATTCTTTGCCTATAATAAAAGATACAGTCAGAACATAATTATCACTAGAGAAAGATAGTTGAGTCTGAGGTATCTAACTTCTTGCTAGCCCTTGTTTAGAGAGTATAAAACAAACAGCTTTTGTGTCTTACAATTTCTCATATAAAACAAACTTGGAACAAGAAAAGTGAGTTAAATGTCTCCAGGTGTTGGGAGAGGATGATTACTAGGGAGAAACTGGGTAGGATCATTAGGGCAGCAGTAGCGGTAATAGCTGGAAACCTGACATTGAGTAAAAGGACAAAGCTTAAAATGCGAAATTGTAAAACAACAGACTGTTAATGATGGGCTTCTCTAATAATAAAAATCTTAAATCAACAGATTCTAAATCACCCTTTGTAATAAGTCTGCACATAATACACTTTAGATAGATTTCTGTCCTTGAATGCACGTCTTTTACGTGACTTTGAAGGCCCTCCCATTAGAAGTCTGTCTCTCCATCCTTTCCATCTTGGATAGGTGGCCTTTGAGTTAATTTTATCAATAGCAAATGGCAAAAGTGATTCCAGCTGGAAAAATAATAAAACACACCAACTGAAAAATATGAACAACTTTCAAAAGAGTTTGCTTACATTTTTTATTGATAGATCCTCATATTTCAATTGGAGGAAAGTTTTCTTGGAGGCACTAAACTTCCTAAAATTATCAAAGAAGTTATAATCTCAAAAGTTATACTTTGATGCATCATTAAAAATAAAATATTATGCTTTAAGGACCATTGTGCTGACCTAATTTTTCTAGCAAAGATTTTTGTTGTTTTTACAGTATTGAAACAAATATTCATTTTTCTTCTAATGAGGTAAAAACAAAAAACACGTTGAACAACAAAGGATCTTTAACTTTCCAGTTTTCAGACTTTTAACTAAACACATACACCCACAAACCCTTCATATTTTAGCTTTATACTTTACAATTTTAAATGAGATCATACATCCTTTGAAGAAAGAGCGGGATTTATAGCAGTGTCTGTGTTAGTGGTTAGAACTGCACAGGTAGTGTGTACAATGGTGTTATAAAAGATATTCCCAGGCAATTAGCTGAATACATGAAGAAAAAAATTAAAGAGTGGATAGAGGAAGAGCTACATATTTTCGACAATAAAACAATAGGAGATGGTTTTCAGTTTGGTATGAGAAACAGGAAGATGAATGCTACCTAAGATTACTGTCTCCTTTCTTAAGTAGTAGGAGATGGTGCGTAATCTTTGTGAAACTGTTAGAGAGCAAATAATTTTCCTTTTGTTTGAACTGCAATTGTTGTTGTATGCTATTAGGTAAATTTTGATGCACTTTCAAGAAAAAGACTATTAATGAATTAATGTTTATAAGTCTCTTTGAGCTTATAAGATGAAAGGTGTTATATAAGTAGAAAATGGTATTATTGTGGTAGTTTCCATGACAACAGAACTTTCTCTCCTGACAGGAACCCAATAAAGTAAGTCAGATGAGTTAAAGTTGCTTTACTTTTTGCACTCTCTACTTTAAAACATCTTAAGGTACTACTTTAATATTGCAGATATTTTATTTTCATTTACTGATTTTTTTTCATGTGGCTTTCTCCATTCTTCTTCCTGCTGCATTTCATAATGCTTTGATGACCTGAGAAGAAATTTCTCTAAATTACCAGGATGTTGGCATTTTCAAAGGAGTAGACTCCTTTTTCACCTCTCCATCCTTGCAGTCAGAACGGTCCTTTGATTGACTCTTGGTTGTGCTATAGTGAGATACAAAGCAACTTATTTGCCTCTTGATCTGTTTTGTCATGTGTAAGATACAAATGTAACAGGACCTATCTCAAAAGATCATGGTGAGGACTGAGTGTGACCATATATAAGTGATCAGTAGAGTGATGCATAGTAAGTACTGAAGAATTATAAGCTGCTATATAATGGATTAATTTCCACCCTTATAAGAAGTGTATAATGAATATACTCATGGTAGATATATCTAATAGAACTAATGTTTCAGTCTCTCTCTCTCTTCCTCTGTCTCTCTGTCTCTGTCTCTCTCTCTCTGTCTCTCTGTCTCTCATATATTTTGGATAGTATGTGACAAAGTCAGGCTTCCTTAGCTCCTCCCCTTCCTCAGGGGTTTGCTATGGAAACTATGAGGAGGGGAGATTCTCATTGGTAGGGACGGAGTTGGGGCAGGGTTTCCTCAACCACTCTTTTTTGTTTTTTCTGAGGCCTGTGATCCAAGGGCCTTTATTCTTGAAGGCTATGTAGACACAAGTTCCCCTCACCTTTTTGCTGTAGCCAAATTCTTTGTCAATGCCAAGAATGAGCTTCTGCTCCAATACCAAAGGTAAACAGTGAATGTCACCATTCAAATCACAGGAGAAAACCCAGACTTCTCTGCAGCCCAACATGCGTCTTAGGGGACTCTCAGACTGCTGTTTTACTACTTTTTTCATGTCAACATAGTTAGCAACTGAGTTTGATGGCAGGTTAAATCCATGACTGACAACTTGTGGGGCGGGCACACAGAAAGCCATGCCAGTTTGCTTCCCACTCGATTCAGGACTGACTTTGTCCACGATCTTGTAATCATAAGCAGAGCACAGGTGATGTTCTGGCCAGAAGCACAGCTATTATACCAGATTCCCAGAGGGCCCAACCACAGTCTTCTGTTTAACAGTAATGGCCTAAATTGTGGTTGTGAGTTCCTTCACGATGCCAGTTTCCCCTGAATAACTGTGGCAGGGAGCCAAGCAATTGCTTTTGCAGGAGTGTTGTGAACAACATTGAAGGAGTCATCTTTTCATTGAAACATCATGCTCATCACAAGCATGGTGGTGACAGCAGAATGGGCAAAGATGACCCTTTAGCTTCCACCCTTTAAGTAAGTCCTAACCTTCTCCATGGCAATGAAAACACAAGTGGACTTCACAGCATATCCCAGAGTATCAGCATCGCCCCATTAAATGTGGTTGGACCCCTGATGGTGGGGTGAGTTTTCTACTGGTGACAGTTTTCCTGTTCTCAGCCTTGACTGTCCTGTGTTCCATTGGGTAGATTCACACAGGAAAGTTTAGTTAAGATCAGTGAATAAATCACTGATAGTGACAATACGTCCACTGATCTGCTTTTTTATTTTAAAGCAGAAGAAAAAAATAACCCTGATGAGCAGGCTATTGATATAGTCAAATCCTTTTACTACAACCTTCACCCTTGTGTTCAGCGATGAGGCTGGTACTGCGTAAGATGTGGCTCTCTGTTGAATAGGGCAGAGCCAAGATCCTCTATCTGTTCTCTTACCCTAATTTCTTCCCATCCCCTCTGAGACTTTGCTTCATTTCCCTCCCCTTCTTTCTTTAGTCTTTTCTTCATCATGAGTTTCTTTTGCTCAATTTCTAATCTAAGCTATCACTCAGTCTTTCTTTCCTTATTGAAATCTCAAATGAGTCACTGTGTGATGCTAGAATAGCCTGAACTTCTATTTTTCCCTTAATACAGTGGCACTTAGGTTCACAAACCTAATTTGTTCTACGATTTAGAAACAATTCCCATGTTTGTATTTGTGTGGGAAGGATGTCTACGATTCTGTTTGTCACTCAGTGCAGAATTTGCAAACAAAATTTTGCCAAATGCTTCTGTTCACAAACCAAATTGTTGACAAATAAAAGTGTTTGTGAATTGAGGTACCATTGTACCTTGCAATCTGGTCCATCATATGCACTTCATTATCATAGATCACCCAGTAGTATCATGACTTCTGTTTATTAATGATTTTTTCCCTTATTTTTAAAATAGTTGACAAAATTCTCAGTGCCATCTTGAAACATTTTTCCTTTGGCCTTCTATTACAGTCCTTTCTGTTACACCATCCTGCATAATCTCTTGATTTTTTGTTAACTTTTGTGACTTCTTTAAGATCCCCCGTTTCTTCTTTCAGCACCATCTGACATGCTTATTACTTGCTCCTGGTGAACTCTTTTATGGGCTTCTAATTGGTCTGTATTCTGTGTTCCCATGCTTCCCCTCCCATTTCTCCTATTCCAAGTGGACCTTGTAAAGTCAGTTTGTGATCATGTGACTGTTTTATACAAAAATCTCTAGTATTTATCTGCTTTAAAATACATAGTGTGGCGTTAATAACACCAGATGTATTCTAAATACATTAAGTCTTCTAATTCACACCTCTTCACTCTATAACTCAGCAGTTCTTAAAGTGAGTTTAGGGACTTCAGGAGGGTTCCTGAGACCATTTCAAGGTGGTTACAAGATCAAACCTTTTTCATAATTACATTTAGGTATTATTTACCTTTCTTGCTTTTTCAGTCTTACTCTCTTGTGAATATATCATAGAGTTGCCCAAAGGGTAGATGATTTTGATGATGTCATTGTTTGGATGACTGATGGAATGTGTACTTGTCTATGCTTGATATTTGAAAATTTCTCGGCTTAATAAAGTAATTACAGATCCAGATCATCCCTATAGATAGAAATATTTTGGATTGGAGATTCCTGGTAATTTTTAAAAGTATAATTGTTACCTGGTAGGAAAAGCCTTGAGAACTTTTGTTCTAACCAAATGTGACTGTTTCATTGAAGTTTTTCCACAAATATGCTCTCATACTTTGCTCCTTACTCCCATTTAAACATATCTACACTTGGATGTTTAGTCGACTGCTGACTTTTCATTAAGCCTTTTCTGATCTTCCCCTTCATCTAAAAGAAGGCCTGGCTATTTTTATTCATGTATACTGTATAGAATGTTAACTGCCTTGTTTTAAAAGAGTGATGTTTACACCACTAACCTATTTGAGGAATTATTAGATTTGCTTAATTCTTTGAATCAAAGACCCTCTGATTTTTAATCTTTGTATATCCACTGAACTTCTCCTATTTTGGGCCTCAAAAATTATTTAATAAATAAATTGTTCAAATGATTCAAATTATTTATTCAAATAATTATTCAATTGTTCACCTACTTGTCTATTCAATGAACATTTATTTAGTGTTTACTGTGAGTGTATGTTTTAAAAACCCTTGAGAAGCTTCATGTAGGTGATAAAAATATAAACAAATTAGTGTCATAATAATCTTATAATGTGCTGTAAAATGTTTGAATAGAATTCATTGGAAGAAAAATGAACAAATCTTCCTAATGAAATGGAATATGAGAAAATGCTTTAGAGAGGAAGTTATGATCTAAATGAGAATTGTTAATGCCCCAAATCATTTTTATTGTGATGCGCTTCCTAGATCATGCACTTAGTATGCTTATTAAGGTTAAAATATTTACTTCTCAATCTTTAAAAAATACCAGCTTTCTAGATTCTAAGGAAGGCGTTGTTTCTGCTATTATTTATCATATATCTAACAAAAAAGTTATGAGCAACATTTTGCCAGTCTTGTCAGATTTAAAGAGTATCTTATGTTGCTTCCAGCTACTGTTGTGCATTAAATTCTACATTTCAGAAGAGCTAATTTTAGAGGTTTACTCCTACACAAACATGTAAATTATTTATTTTGTTATAAAACATATTCAGTGTAAGATTTATTATTTTAGCCATTTTCAGCGTGTAGTGCAGTGTCATTAAGAACATTTGCATTGTTATACAGCCATCACTGCCATCCATTTTGAGCGTGTTGTGGAACCATCACCATCCATCCTCAGAAATTTTTTCATCTGGCAAAGCAGAGAAACTCTGTATCTATTAAACAATTAGTTCCAAATTCTTCTTCTCTAAAACCTCTAGTAGCCATCATTCTACATTGTGTGTCTGTGACTTTGACTGCTCTGTGGATTTCATGCACGTGGGATCATGTAATATGTGTCCTTTTGTGGCAGACTTATTTTTTTTAGCATAAAGTCTTCCAAGTTTCATCATGTTGTGGCACATGTCAGACTTATTTTCCTTTTTTGAGGCTAAGGAATACCATATTGTACATTCTTATATACACCACATTTTATTTGTGCTTTCACTGTTGATGGACATGAACATGTAAATGTGTATTACATATTTCTATGTATGGACTTCATTGAAATTATAATAATCACAATATTTTACTTATGGGCTACTCAATAGGACATGAATTTAAAGTAATTATGTAGTTAATAGATATGTGTAAAGAATGAATCTGTTCGCGTATAGGGTAATATTAAAGCATATTTACTTGACCACCATCTAGACAAACAGGAATTCAGATTAAAAATTTAAATTGAATATAAAAGTGCTCACATTTTGAGAACTACTGATGAAGAATCTGTGCAAGCTCTGTGTTGGGCTTCATGCTTCACCAAAGATACAGTATCTGTCAGAATATAGTGTCTTGAGAAGCAGCATAGCAGGTGTAAAAAACCAGATATTTTTTGCTGAGGTTGTAATCCAGAGTTGTTTCTTTCAGTATTCTTTTTTTTATTCAGTTTTTGATGTTATTCATGTTTGCAGTACAAAATGATTACATTCCTCACAGAGAAGTGGTGCATATACATTACACATCTTATTTTTTTTTTCATTCTTTTCCCTTCCCCCCTCCATCTCTTGGTCTCCTTCCCTTTTGAAAAATCTGTCTCCCTAGTTCCTATTATCTATATTTTATTTTGCTGTTTATTTTGGGTTTTGCCTATAAGGGAAACCATGTGGTATTTAAGCTTGTGTGTCTGATTTATTTCACTTAACATTATGGTCTCAAGATCCATCCATTTTCCTACAAATGACTCAAGTTTATCTTTCTTTATGGCAGAGTATGACTCAATTTTGTACAAATATCTTACTTTCTTTATCCACTACTCTATTGATGAACATATAGCCTGCTTCCAAGATTTAGCTACTCTGAGTTGTGCTGCTATAAAAAGGAATGTGCAGGTATGACTGTAATATGATATCTTTAAATCTTTCAAGAAGATCCCTAGAAGGGGAATAGCTGGGTGAAATGAAATTCCATCTTTTAGTTTTTTTTTTTTTTTTTTTGGTGGTGCCGGGGATTGAACTCAGGGCCTTGTGCTTGCAAGGCAAGTGCTCTAATCACTGAGCTAAATCCCCAGCCCTCTTGTTCTTTTTTTTTTTTTTTTTCATCTTTTAGATTTTGAGGAATCTCCGTACTGATTTCTGTAGTATTTTACTAGTTTACATTCTCCCCAACAACATAGAAGAGTTCTTTTTCTCCACAGCATTTATTATTTTTTACTTTCTTGAAGATAACTCTTCTTTCTGGAGTGAGATAAAGTCTCAGTGTTGTTTAAATTTGCATTTCTCTGATGGCCAGAGACTTGTAATATTCCTAAGGCTGTTGTTGCTTTAGTTCTGTTAGCATCACTGCTCACATTGGTGTTTGGCAAAGTCTACCTTCCACACAGGTGGAATGAAGAAGACACATTTCAGACTCTTACAGAAGTTATGTCTTCTATGGATGATGTATCAGTCGGTCACTCATTTTGGGTACTGTGACGCTGTACCACCATTATTACTTTTGAAGAAAGAATAAGAAACACAGTGTATAGGATAGCCAGCAAATATACGTGCATTTGTGTGCGCACACATGTGTGTGTACTTTCCAATGCTTTTTATTTCTGCTACTATAGATTAGTAGAACTAATGTCTAAGAGGGATGAAAAAGTGAGGAAATTAGTTTGCTTTTACTGAAAATGTATTTTGTGGAATCTCTGTTTTAAAAGAGCTAAAATCAATCAAACCAACCGAACATATAAAGCACTGTATAAAAGCAGTAGGCTACTGTGCTTTCCATATCTTAAATACTACGAGTAAAAAATGTTTGATTTTCTTGAGAACAGCTAATGTTCCTTCCATAAGTACTTGTTTGTTGTTGTTTTGAGAGATCATACCATTTGTAACCAGATATCCAATCTAGGTAAATAAAAATAAGGCATGTACTTGAGGTGTCAGTTGCTGAGAGGAGAATGTTTTAAGAGTGTGTTGTGGCTCAGACCTTCGGGCACATCTGGTGTTATAGCAGGAGTTCAGTAGATGCTTGTAAATAAATATAAGTTCAGGACGTAGTCATATTATTGAAAATTTGAATAAGTATTGGAAGTAAAAGCATTATTTATAATTGTCTATCTGTAAAGAAGGAAGTACTTTGTACTTGGAATGAAAATTAAAGATGCTGATTGAAAACATGATAGTGATAGTTAAGTGGCCCTTTCTCCTTAGTAGTAAATACTATTCTTGAATTAAATGGTTTATATTTGTCATAGAAATAACATGATCCTGTTATACTTGTTTTAAAATTTAATAATATTAAATTACTTTGCCTCTAATGTGTATCGCTGAAATGAGTTAATGGAATTCATCTTAATGCATTTTTAAATTGTTTTAGTCTTTATATTGTTTATCACTATCGATGGTACATGTGCTTTAGAATTATGTTCCTCTTTACTCCCCAATATAGATAAATGTAATTTTGTCTAGAGCCATTGTTTTCCAGATTACCTTTTGTGCATACAGTGATTCATTCATTCTTTTTTTTTAATTTCTTATTATTTTTACCAAGAACATGTATTGGTACATCGTATACATAACGTTCATAATCAACATGGTTATTTTGTACCTGTACATGATACATCTTGGTTTTCCCCCCTCTCCCCCCCCCGTTCCGATTCATTCATTCTTCAAATAAATATTTAAAGAGTTTACATTGTTACTAGAACTTTTCTTGGTTTTCTTTGTTCATGCTTCCAGTGACTTAAACACTTTTTCCTAGTAGTTTATTTTCTGAGGATAATGAATGCTGTGCATTCCAAACACTCTTTGATGGTTGTCCCAGAGTTGGCACCATGTACTTAGAATGGGTCCAGCGCCACTGTCAAAAACACTACACCACTTTACAGGTGGAGTGAGTGCCTTATGATAAAAAGTAATTCAGATTCCTCCTTTACATCTTTTGTGTCATTATTGTTATTAATTTCATTGGTATGTATGCATGCATAAGGCTATGTGCATTTATGTATATGTAATATACACATAATGTATGTAACGTACATAATCAAGTATTTGTTGCTATTACTATTTTGAACAAACTATTGTCTTTTGGCCAAGTAAGCATTCGGAAACATAAATGTGTGTATTTTATCTGAGTTCATGCCTTCCTCCATCTGTTTCATTTTTCCTTTCTGTATAGAGCTTCTTCCCTGTGTATATTATTGTCCTTCTGTCTGAAAATACTTGAATATTTCTTTTTTTCCCTACTGGATTAAAGTTTTAACATAAAAATGAAATAATATTTTGAAGGATCAAACATATATTCTAACACTAAGAGAATTTTTAAAACAAATTTTATTGGTACATTTTAGATACACATAATGATCACATTCATCATAAGGGTTTTGTATCTGTACATGATATATACTGATTTTCTTTTTTCCCTTTCCCTCCACTCCCTTCAACTCCTCTTTCCTTTCTTATTTACAACACTTTTGTTTCCATTTTTCCATCTTTCCTCTTTCTTTTTTCTTTTCCCTTCCTTCCTTTCTCCCCTCCTTCCCTAGTTCCCTTTTTCTTTTGAACATTTTCTTTCTGTTTTCCTATCTCTTAGAAATTTTGGTCCTTATTTACACTTTTGGTTCTCATACCAGAGAAACCGTGTGATATTTACTCATGCATGTCTGATTTATTTCACTTAAGAGTGTGTTCTCAAGGTGCATCCATTTACCTAGAAATGTCTCAAGTTTATCCTTTTTATGGCAGAGTAGTACTCCATTGTATAAAAAAATCTTCTTTATCCATTCATAGGTTGAGACGCATTTAGGCTCCTTCCAAGATTTAGCTATTACAAACTGGGCTGCTGTAAACACAGGTGTGCATATATTGTTGTGATATGATGCTTTTAATTCTAAAAAAAATACCAAGTCCATGAAATTAAAAACAAGAAGGGTGAAATCACATCAGACCCTGCAGAAAGCCGTAAGATCATCAATACCTACTTCAAGAACCTATACTCAGATAAGATGGAAACATTTTGTTTCTTCTTTCCTGTTGGAGGATAATTTTACTGGGTACATAATTCTGGATTGTTGCAGGGCTTTTTTTTTTTTCTTTTTTGTCTTCAATATTTCACTCCATTCTATTTGCTCGAATGATATCTGAAGAGAAGTTGGTTGTAATTTTTATTTTCTCTATAGATGAGGCACGTTCTTCCTCTGACTTTCCTCAGGAGATTCTCTTCTCTTTTCCCTAGCTGTCAGAATGCTCAGGCCAGGGACGGTTTGGAGCCATTTGTCCTCCTGTTCTCTCAGCTTTCTGGATCTGGTTGGGGTCTGACTATATTTTCTGGAATCTCCCAGTCTCAGTTTTTCAAGTATTTACTCTGATTCTATTTTTATTGTCTTTTGTATCCCTGTTACTTAAATTTTTGTAGATACTTTGTTCTTTTACTTCAGTCTTTGTTTTTCTTTTCTGTTTCAAGAGGTAACTGAGATATTCTCAAGATCAGAGTCTTTCCTTATATGTATCCATTTGTAAAATAAACCCAAGGAAGATACTCCTTATTTCTGCTATTGTTAAGTTTTGTTTTGTTTGTTTTTGTTCTTTGTTTTTTTCAGCTCTGATTTTTCTTTCCACCTCTTTCTTAGGATTTCCATCACCTCACCAATCTCCTCTTACATGCTATCTAATTTGTGTATTAGAGACCTTAGCTGATTAGTCACAGTTGTTTTAAATTCCTAGTCTGTTAAGTCTAATGTCGCCGACATTTCAGATTAAGTGTAAAAGTTCTTTCAGGTTGGTCTTTTCCCATGCCAATTTTCAAGTTGTATTTTGAGTATTAGAATAGTTATTTTTGTGAAATTTTTGAGGGTAATCATACAATCACAATCTTATTATCTACTCTGACAGTAATGATGGGATTGCTGTTTTTAGTTCTTAAATATCCCCACTTCTTGACCTTGATAATTGGGTTTATTTCATACTATATATTACTAAGGTATCCACAATTACTTGAGTAAAAGTAACAACAAGCAGGAATTGGCACAATAGATGGCTTTAAATTCAAAACATACTATTTCATATTGAATTTAATGTGTTGGGTGCTTAAGTCTCATCCTAGAATTATAAGACAATTTGCCAAAGACATAAAATAAACTATCAGAATCAAATGATGACATAAAGATTATAGTCAACAATAATCAACTAACCAATGTGATTGACAGGTAGCTAATAGATGATAAATGCCTCTCTTAATGAAAGAAAGTAAGAGAAGGAGATGCTTTTAGTAAAATGTTAACCTGGAACTTGAACAATCCATATTGCATCCTCCTAGTGAGTTCTATTTACATTCTGAAAAAAATTACTCGTCTTTGGGTTATATGGGTAAATTAGATTAGATAATGAAGGCAGCTCAATGTTGGTGGAACTTCAGCTCAATATTGAAAGAAATAGAAGCATTGACCAAAAACTATGGGTAAGCGGAAAATCGGGTCACAAATTTTAAGTAGTTTTAATGTTTTTTAAGATTTTATAAAAGAAATACTATATTTTGGATGGTGTGCTGGTGTTACCTTGAAAAATTTTATCACAGAACTATAATAGGTAGACGATGTTCCCTATTCTTAAATAAATTATATTGTGATAGAAGCTGAAGAATTGGTATCATATTAGTACTATAAAATTCTGAAAGAAAGTATTTGGGAATGGAATTGCTTGGCAAGAGGTAGAGATACCATGAAAATCCCCAGTCATCCAGACTGTTGAGATATTTGTGGCTGGGTTTCCTTTAATGATTGGAAAATCTTGAAACACCCAGTATCTTAATTTTTTTTTTTTTACATGGTTAGAAGACCTTGCCTGAAGTTGGCGTTCTCACTTTCTGTCTCTTGGGTTTTTTGTTGTTGTTGTTGTTGTTGTTGTTGTTGTTGTTGTTTTGTTTGTTTTTTTCGCTTTGTTTTGGGTTGGGGATTTAGCTCAGTGGTAGAGCACTTGCCTAGCAAGTGTAAGGCCTTCAGTTCAATCCCCAGCATCTCCTCCCCACCAAAAAAGAAAGAAAATGCTTTGTAAGTCTTGAGTGTCTTACTACAATGAAGAACTTGAAATAAAATTAGACTTGTATGCTGCTCATTATATTCCAGTTTTATTTAAGGCTGCTTTACTAAGTTGGATTTTTCCTTGCTATTTTTCTCTAATGTCATTGTATTTTCAGTGAAAAATAACAGCAACAAAAAATGAAAGTGTTTTTGAAGGAATTCTCTTTTATTGGCTTACTGGTATATTTTTTGAGCAACTGCTGAGCATATGCATCTGTAGAATGAATTAGTGAACTTTAGCCTGTGTTTGAACTTAGTTGCTTGTTTTTAACCTATCCCTTGTAGGTATAGTAGGTTTTTACCTGTGGGTCAGAATTTCTGGTTTAATTTCTTGACTAAAGTATTTTTCTCTCCAGTTATTAATATTTTATTCTGTTAGTGATGATGTCAAGATTACTCTTTGAGATTTTTTTCTTTTGCCCAACGTATGGGAGATACTAAACAATATTTATATTGCTTTGGACATTCATTATTTTGCTTATTAGTCTGGCAGCCTAACTTGGTTATGGACTTTAATAGTTATACTACAAGTGACTGACACAATTATTATAAGAACTTAGTTCTAATTAACATGAAATTTTTCAAAGTTACACTATGTTCTGTGAAAATTAAGATGCATCCACTTGATGACCTTTTTAAACTTTAAATTCCATCAAAATTCCTTATTTCAAGTGATTTTGTTTTTAAAAAGTGGAGAAAAAAATTAAATTAGTCAAGTCTTTATGAGAATATAAGAATTATTCTCTTCTGCTTTATGAGGAATCCAGAGAAAGATTTAGTGATGATTTACACTAGGGTGTCCTTTTCTCCACCTGCTTCATAAGTAATGACTTTTCATGTGGAAAACTGCAGCTGTGTAGTTGGTATCAGCACGTGCTTACTTTTGCTTACATGGTATCACGTTTTAATTCAGAATCTCTCCTTGTCCTTGAGGAATACCATGCACTCAGAAGCATACTTACTTCTCACTTACCTTCTCCTGAAGCACAGACAGCTGGCGGAGTGGTGTCTTTCATCTCTGTCTCTCCAGCAGACAGCAAACTTAATACCTGGCAGGTGTTCAGTAACTGTGATGTTTGAAGGGGGCAAGGACGTTTATGCTAATTAGAATTAGAGTGTTTGTAGCTATTTTGTGTACTTACGGTAGTGTATTTTATACGTTTCCATCAAGCAGCTCTCTTTTGTGCCAAGTAAATTTCCAAGAATGCTGAATCCTACAAGTAACTGTCCTAGCATAGTGCCTTGCTCTGCTGACTGCCTGTTCACCTTCTGTCTTACCAGTATTTTGGCCTACTTACTGATTTCACTTTTATTTCTACATTCTCTGACATTATCTGCTGATGAAATGTATAGATATTTACATATTTGCAACTTAAAGCTAGAAACACCTTGGTAAAAGTAAGAAAGGACTAAAACCAAAATCTTCCTATTGAATAAGTGTGTTTTAAACTGCATCTGTAACATTAGGAAACTTAACATTCATTGTAACCTCAGATGTTTGCAAGGTGCACTTTTACTTCAGCTCAGTTTCTATGAATGTATCTGTGGTTCCACAGGGATGTGGTAGTGCATCAAAGCGTTATTTACTCTCGTTTCTTATATCCAGATGCTATTAACCAGGGATCGGTCAGTCAAACAAGAATAAAGCTGTAGAAAATGCTTATCAGATTTACCTAATATGGCCAAGACATAGTGACTTTAAGGCTACATTGATAATTCAAGTGCCTCTCAGCAACTCAGAAGAATCTCTTTACCTCAGTTTGCTGCAAAGGTGACAGAAGAATAAGTTGAGAACCAAACTCAAAGAAGTAATCTCAACTAGATTAGCTATCATTAGTTGTCTATGGTTACAAATTTGCATATTCTTTATAATTTTGTCTCATAGACTGTCATCACTGTAGTATGGCAGTATGGATTCGCAGTGGTGCATAATTTGCATGTGTCACTGCCTGGCGGCTTGAACCACTGGTTATGCATGTATGACTGTCCCAATGGACAGATTTTTATTAATTTTATTAGTAAAAAATCTGGTAAAAGTGATTAGATCCATTTGTACCACCACTGGTATAAGCCACCCAGTGGGACAGTCATGCATGTACCACTGGTGTTTTAAGCTGGTGGGAAGGTGTTAAACTACTGAAACTACAAATTCTTTTTTATTAAAGTATAGCTTAAATCAGACTTTGCTAAAGCTTCCAGGATTATATTCTGTACTTGAATAAACATCAAAACGTATAACTGAAAGTAATGTTTTTTGCAATTCCAAACTAAAATTAATATTGTGACATATTACATTAAAGCAGTGGAAAGACCTTACCTCTTTTGAAAATTCAGTGAGTTTAATTTTGAAATAGGATTACCTAGGGGTAATAACTTTCTGCTTATTCAGACCTGTGTATTTGACCTAAACTTTCATTTCAAATTCCCATCCCTGTTCAGTTATATATGTATTAGTCTACAGACTGTTATATTCCTTCAACAAGTATTTATTGAATGCCTACTATGTGCAGGCAGTAGTCTGAATTTATGGGATTCATAAATCAGACCTACATCCTTGCCCTTGTGGAGTTCATGTTGCTTAATCAGACTTGGATATCAATGGAAATTAGCACTCTGTATCTCTATGGGCATTCCTCAGCATTTAGCCTTGTCAGCCCCAGCATTTTTTCCAAGTTTTAGCTATTTTCTCTCTTGGTTTTCGTAACATGTGTAGAATTGATAGTGGTGTGATGTTTCTCTCATGTAAACTCCTAATGCAAAAAATATATATGTGTGACTCTGATCCCTTCAGGAATTTTGGTAGGAATAAAGTATTTTATGGACTATCTACTTCTGAGAAAACCTTACATGTTCCTCAGAAGCCAATGGTTTTCTTTCATCCTAGTAGCATGTATCACCATTACCCAACAACCAGAAGTAAACCTGTGTATTTGTTGCCTTCCTGAGGCTTGTTTTTTTAATATTCTGTTGTTTGAAATATTGATTATACTGTCGGCCTTGCTAGCCAATGGGCAGTCATTCACTTTCTCTTATTTGGCTGCTTTTATGTGTGGTTGTTTTGTGATAATACTAAAAGAGTTACCATTGGTTCTTTTAGTATTATCTTTAGCTATGAAAATGACATTTAAATGTTAGTGCATTACATTTACTTATAATACACTAAATAAGCGTATTATATTTATTTACTGCAAGTTTTTAATATATTCTTCCAAGTGATGAACTTCATATGACACCTGTTATGCTGTTCTACCATAGAACTCCAAAGACATTTGTTTTACTCTTTTTATGTTTTTGGTTTTTTGAGACAGGCTCTTGCTATGTAGTTTAGCCTGGCCTTGAGCTCACTATGTAGCCCAGGCTGGCCTTGAACTCCCGGCAATCCTCCTGCCTCGGCCTCCTAAGTGCTGGGAATATGTGTGTGCACCACCATGCCTGACTTTTTGTTTTACTCTTAAATTTTATATGTCGTAATTTTTTTCTTTGGTTTAGGAAGCAATTAAACTATAGTGTTTCATTTGAGATATGTGTTTGTTTTGTTAATTAGAAGACATATAAAAATATTAACAACGAGTTCAAAGAAGCATCTCAGAGTACTCAATGTCTTTCCTATCAATGAGTTTCTAGTCAAAAATTTAATCCACCTAGCAGTTGCTCACTTCGTCTAATACAGTTACTTAAAAAAGACAGGTCAAACTATTTAGGAATATCTAACTGACTTTGTTTTATTCTTACCGTAGCAAACTGTAAATACATTTGTAATCCACTTTCAGGTTTAAAAGAATTTAGAAAAGAGAGTGTTCCTAAATGTGAACTGCATATGGGAAGTCTTCTTTGACAGCCTTGGCTTCCGTTGGATGTTGTACCAGTCTCTACACATTTTTAGCCCACTAGAAACATGGTGCCTTCCATAGTCCTCATTACATTGTAGAGTACCAGACCAGGGTTGTGACTTACCACAAAGCTGTGGACATGCCTGACATAAACTTTCCAATAAATAATGTGTGTGAATCTGCATATGTAACTGAACTCTAGTTAGCCTCTTTGGCTTAGGTTTTTCTCCTCCACTTTATTTATTTCCTTTTAATGGTTTAAGAGTGTTTTTAATATTAGTCTTTTTAAATCTACAATTACGTAATCATTTGGTTCTGATCATTATGATCATTATGAAGAGTTATCTGTGACACATTTATTTTCATCTTTAATTGATAAAAATTAATTGGGAAAATTTAAGGAGTAAAATGTGCTGTTTTGACTCATATATGTTATAGGACGATTCAGTCAAGCAAATTAACATATCCATCACCTTACCAACTTTTTTGGTGAGAACATTAAAAATCTATTCTTTTTAAAAAATTTGAGATGCATAGTATAACATTTTTGACTGTGGCCCACATTCAGCACAAGAGATTACTTACATTTGCAGTCTACCTGAAATTTTACAGCCCTTTCACTTTTCCCTTATTTCTTCTTCTCTATAGCCTTTGAAAAATACCTTTCAACATTCTGCTTCTATGAGATCAACTTTTTGAGATTCTGCATGTGAGATCTGTGTTTGTCTTTCTGTTCGTGGCTTATTTTACTTATAATGTCTTTCATTTCTAGGTTGTCACAAATGACAGAGTTTTCTTCATTTTTAATTCTATATAGTCAATTGTATGTATATATCACATTTTCCTTCCCTATTAATCTATTGCAGGATGCTCAGGTTGACTGTATATCTTGGCTATCGTGAATAATGATGAAATGAACATAGATGTGCAGATTCTTTTTTGACATACTGATTTCAATTGTGTCTTAGTCACTTTACTCATCATGGAGACACAATACCTCATACCTGCCACTTAAAGGAAAGGCTTATTTTGGCTCACATTTTCTATATGTCTGTAGTTGACTGGCACCATTTCAGAAATGCATAGTGGAAAGGAATGGTGGGGGAAAGCTGCTCAAGTCATGGCAGCCTGGGAGCAAAGAGCAAAGGGAGGATCTGGGATGGGAAATACATTGTACCAGGTCTTGTCCCAGTGAAACACCTCTTACTTCCAGGGCTTATCTCCTAACAGCAGGTCAGCTATGAACTTGGCAGTGTATCCATCCACCAGTGAGTATAGCATTCTAATGATCCAATAGTCTTCCAAATGCATTAGACTTTGTGGAGAAATTTCAGATCCAAACCATGACATTCTGTCTCTGTCCCCCAAGTTTGCATATCATTACAAAAAATGCATTTAGTCCGTCTCTAAGTGTTACCGAAATTTTGGTAGTATTAAAAAGACCAAGTCCAAAGATTCCTCTGATACTGAAGGCAAACTCTTAACTGTGAACCTATGCAAAAATCAAAAGGAAATTTAAACATGCCTAACATACAGTGACATGGGATAAACATTTCCATTCCAAAGGGAGAAATAGAGAATAGAAAGGAATAGAATGAAAGCAAGACTGAAACCCAACAGGGTAACCTTTAAATTCTGTAGTTCTATTTCCAGCACCCAAAGCAGATGGTGACAAGAGATATGTTGCTAAGGGCTTGTGCAGCTGAACCCCTGTTGCACTGCTGGTTACCGTGCTTGTAGCCTGTCTCTTGGGCTGGCTGTACTCAGGATCTGAAGCTTTTCTCAGTGGATGATCTACTTTTCCGGCATTTCCAGCTTCCTTTAGTCTCCATTGCACCTTCAGTTTCACTCTCTTCATGCACTCCCCTCTGAGGACCATATTGCCTGACTTCCCAGGACTTTTTCTGCATCTGACTGGTTGCCTCCCTGCCGTCACAACTCTTGCATTCTGAATGTACATAAAACCAACATCACATGAATGATGCCAAAGCAGCTCAAGCAGTAACCAGGCACCCTCAAATCATGGCTGCAGAGGTCTCTGAGTACTTGAGTGGCTGAGCTCTGGGAACGAATCACAAGGAACCAATTCCCTGAGCAGCCCTTCTTGAGAACTGTGCCATGGGATTCTCTTCTCAAATGAAATCTTTACAGCTTTGCACCCTCAAACCTGCAGTAAGCAGAGTCTTATAGGTTTCTGAGATGGCCTCAAGACTTATTTCCTATTGTCTTGATGCAGAGTACTTGATTTCTTTTTCAAGCTAATGTTTTAACAACCATCCTTTCCTTGGCCAAAACTTTATAAACCTCAACTTTACAGAGCCCGGTTTTATAGACCCCAAATGCCTACGTGTAAATTTCAAAACTCAAGTGGAATATGGAACTTACAATGAAATTGCCTTGACAATTTTGTGCGTTTACACAGAGGCAATGAGTTTGGGCTACTTGCATTCTTATTTCTATATAATATGCTTACTGGTATTTCTTGAGTTACTAATTTTGAATAATGAAAATGAGAAACTTCTGGTAGATAATGGTATGTAAAGAAAAGTGGAATGAATGCTAAATGCTATAGTAGGGGTCTGCACAAGGTGTTTTGAGTCCAGGTAGCACATTAGGTCTTTTAAATTGCTCTAGTGAGTGTATAAGTGTATTGTTTATGCTTTCATTAGCAAAAACCAAAGCGTTCTCGTCTTTTCATAGTCTTGCTAACACTGGATATAGCCCAGTATTAAAATTTATGCTACTCTGATGATACAGAGTGGCATTTCATTTGTTGTTTAATCTTCCAGTTGTATGCCTTACGATTTATGCTTTTGAGGCCTTATTTCAAAAATAAGAAAATGATTACCACTAATTTTTTTTTTTTTTTTTTTTTTTTTTTTTTTTTTTTTTTTTTTTTTTGTGGTGCCGGGGATCGAACTCAGGCCCTTGTGCTTACAAGGCAAGCACTCTAATCACTGAGCTAAATCCCCAGCTAATTTTTTAATTGTGGAAAGGCCTACACAGCTAATTAAGTATATGTTGAAGAAGCAATTGAAAACAGTCCTGTTTTCTGTCGGGCACAAATAATTTTATTCTGTGAATTTTAAAATGTAATAAAACAATTCTTATTTGAGGGTGAATATGCTTTATGATGTCAGTGCACTAATGGTTAGATAAATTCAGAGTTAATTCTTCAAACCAGTAACTAATACTTTTCTGTGTTACCAGGCATATTCTAATGTGATGCTGGGACTGAATTTACCCAGGACTCTTTTGCAAGATTGACTCTAAAGTCTTGTGGAAGATCTGAAAGAAATACCGTAAGTGTTCTTTTGGTAGTGATTGTTTTAAACTTATGGTGCCTGTTTTATCTAATGTTTGCTTTACTTTTTAACATTTTGATTAATTAGGTTAAAAAAATTTCAGGGCACTACAGAGACGGTGAAGTATGGCAGTTGGAATGTTAATCATTGTCTGTGCTGTCGGACTTCCCATTGCATTCCTTGCTCTTCACTCTTTTATTCTTAAACTTGGTCTCATTTTAAAAACTTAGCGTGAATGCATCAGAAATACTCATCTGTACTATTGGAAAGAAATGACTAAGGAAACTATTTGTTACCATGAAGATAGTCTCTTATAAGATGAACTTCTCATTGTTACTTTTTAAAAAACTAAGTTGATATTGAGGTTTTTGAAGAATTCATAAATACTGAGAAAATAATGAAAAAAAACATACACAAGTAATGAATTTTTCC
Source organism: Hystrix cristata (assembly GCA_004026905.1). Classification (NCBI taxonomy): domain Eukaryota; kingdom Metazoa; phylum Chordata; class Mammalia; order Rodentia; family Hystricidae; genus Hystrix; species Hystrix cristata. The sequence goes on along the minus strand of PVJO010011882.1, from coordinate 29,057 downwards.
AAAGTTCAATTTTTCTTATAACAATTTTGTGACTCAGTAGGTCAGGCATTCAGAAACAATTTGTTTTCTTTTTGAAGTTGCACATCTTTGATCTTACAGTAGTCTCCCTTAATATTAACAGTGTGTTCACACTTGATAATCAGACAGGCCCAGAAGCTTCACCTTCTGCCTCACTTGTTTTAGCCAATCTAAAGCTTCCTCAAATTAAAGGCTCCATTAATGCCCCCGAAGATTTTTGTGACTGCTTTAATCACAGTCAAAACTTTATCAGTTATTTTACCTAAGAATTTACTGTCCTTACTAATTTATCATTTTGTTTGATACACAAATAAAATGATTCTACACTTATCTAGCACTTAAGATTTTCAAAGCACTTTTGCAGCTTTTATCTTCCTTTTTCTTTTGGGTCTTACGATGTAAGTAAGGCTGAGATTATGATTCTTTCTGGAGAAATTAAAAGACAAGGAATTAAAATGATTTGAGAAAACTAATAGAGCTTGTTGTAATTTTATAATTCATAGTAAAGAAGTGTCATTAGAACTTGTATTTTCTAACAATCTTTTGAGTGGGAGAAAGTAATTAGTGTGCTTGCCATACATTAGAGTTATATTGATATGCTCCATCTTTCTAAGACCTTTTGAAAATAAGTTTCTCATTATTTGAATAGTAGGATATTTATTTGTATAAGAGCAGAGGGAGTTTTGATTTGTACTCAGTAGAAGATATTACCTAACAATGGACATTGTGGAACCATGAGATAAATTATTTTTAAAAGTTAGGAATTCTTTTTCCCAAAAGGAACTTAATTGCATTTGAAGTTAATTCTCAAAACTGCTTCTAGAATTTGCTAATTAGAATTTTATTAGTTATGTGCTTATAGTGGCAGTTTTTAAAAAAAATATTTTAAATGAACACTAACCCCATGTATTGATGTAAATAGTACATGTGCATAATGCCAAAGGTTCCTCCTAATGGGAAAGTGCATTCTGGAAAGAATTTATTCTTAGAAATTTATAAAATTATTAACTCTTTAGCTGGAGAAATTATCGTAAGAATAAAATGTTATTAGGATAGATGTGAGGGTCAAGTTGATTTGCATCCTTGCAACCATTTGTTAGATTTCTGATTAGCCTAGGTTAACTTCTTTAAATCTTTACATTTCAATTTTCAAAGTGTAATGAGGGACCAATATACCTGTTTTGTTGGATTATTGTTAAATTTAGCACTTGGTGTATGGCTATTTTTGAGAAACATCATCTTTTTTTTTGCACATCTTTATTACCTTTTCCTCAAAAAAATTCCTGTGTCTCCCTCTTTTCAAAAGGTTAAATAACCTTCCCTGTTTAATGCTTCTAAAATGGGAACTAAAGAGTTGTTTTCATACAGTTTACAAGCAAGAGCATTTGCATTTGTGGTATGTAATTAAGGGATTGTGTGCATGTGTGTGCACATGTGTGTGTGTGGTATGTAGATTCTCTTACAGATATTCAGTTATTTTGAATTTGCTTTGTAAGAAAATCAAACCAAATAAAATTTTGGTTTTAGTTATTTAAATGGAGTACATAAATTTATTCACATATTTATAGAAAATTGCTATAAATTTATAAGTACTAAATATTAGGCATTATATATAAAAATATTTGGTCTTTTTAATTTTATTGAGAAGTAAAGGGGCTATGTGGAAGCTAGTTTGGCTGAGGGGAGGCTGGGTCAGTAATGTGGATACATAGTGGACTGACATTTATTGGTAAAAAGAAGTGGTGTGTGCACGACTGCAAATACACATGCTGCAAAGTATAGCTGTTGAGAATACAGCATGGAAATCACACGCCTGGGTTCGAATGATGGTTCTAAAACAAACCTACCACATGTGAAACCTTGTCCGAGTCAAATAAATTCTCCAAGCCTAATTTCTTAATGTAGACAATAAAGATGACAATGCCTGTTACGGAGTTGAAGACTTAATGTATGAATACATAAAATGGAAATAATCAACAATAAAATATGCCAGTTACAGTTTTGTTTCCTATTATATTAGCTTCTAAGAAAGAATGTATTATTCGGCCCACATGACAACCACTTTCATATATTCTAACCTTGCTTCAACCACTGGTCTTACAAGGACTGCTAAATTGAGTTAATTTTGTCTTAGTATGCAAACTGTAAAAAACTAAATGTATGATAGCCTGGATGGCTTAAGAACAACAAGAATTTATTTTTCCCAGTAACGGAGGCTGGAAGTCCAAGATCATGGTGTCAGCTGGCATCTCTTTCTGGTAAGGAGTATTTTTCAGATTCTAGATGCCAAATATTTCATGTGTTCATTCATGTCAGAGAAAAACTAGAGAATACCTCAGGGTCTGTAGAACAGCACTGAACTATTTTATGAACATACCAGTTGGCAAAGTGGTACTTTGCAAAGCCTGCCTCATACTACCATAGTACTAGTTAGTAGGGTTTTAGCATATGAATTTTGAAGCAATAAAAATATTACATTAAGTAAATGTGTTCTCCGTGTGTTGCATAGAATATACATCAGTTTTCTATTGTTATGTGACAAGTTACCACACGGAAGCTAAAAGCAACATATATTTATTGTCTCACAGTTGCTTCTGGTCAGGAGTCCAGGCATGATTTAGGGTCTTAAAAGACTGCAGTCAAAATGTCTGTTTTCATTTCCCTTTCGGGGTCTTCTTCCAAAAACATTAGTTCTCACTAAATTGAGTTCACCGTAGTGGGAGGACTGGGATCCTTTGCCTATGAAGCCCGCATACGGTTCCCATTCATGTGCATTTTCCACACACAGTTCACAGCATAGCAGCTCGGTTCTTTAACACCAAGAAGAGAGAGTCTGCTGCATGCTAGCAAGATGGAGGCAACTATATGTATGTATATCTGCATAGATACACATGTATATTAAGTGATTGTTGACTGACATCCCATTACCTTTGCCATATTTTATTGTCTTGAAACAAGTCACAGGCCTTGCCCATACTTTGAGGGAATTACACAAAGTATGAAGATAGGGCCCACTCTAAGGTCTGTCTACTACAAGATGTTAAATTTCTCATGTGGACTCTCATGTAACCTGTTACTTTAAATTTTTATAATTTTTGTATTTAATAAAATTTTACTCATTGTAAAATTTTTCTTCTTAGTTATCCTTAAATATAACTCCAACGGACTATTCCCTGTGCCTAAATTTCATCCATTATTTCAAGATGGCAAAAACCACCAGGCTAAACACAACCTCGCCTGGTGATAGGCTCTACAGCATCTTGCAAAGCATAAATATCCAACTTTAAAAAAAAAATCCAACTTTTTCTCCCCACTAGTCTCATAGGTATGCCTCAACTAATGTCTCACACTGGCTCATGTGTTTGTCAATGAATGACCTCTTATTTATTTCCCTGGGTTCATCCTTTCGAAGCACACTTAAATTGCTTCCTCTTCCATTATACTGTTCTTGTTTCTTCACTTCTTTTTAGCTAGCCAAATATTTTTCCTGCATAGTACTGTACCACATTATATCTATTCTGATATTACAGTTAAAGGATCATTTGTCTCATTCCACTGCTACTAGGAGAGATGTGGGTGCATGTGTTCATCCATGTGTTACCTGCAGCCTGGCATATAATAGTATTTTAAGAAACATTTTCTACAAATATATAATATCTTCTATTTGTAATGGTAGTTTAGATGTAAAACTTGCATCTTCCTAGACATAGGACTTAGGGCTGAACCTAAACCACCCAGCTAAACCATTCCTAGATCCCTGACTGGTTTTTATTAGCTATGAGATAGTAACTGTTTTTGTTTTAAACTCCTGACTTTTGGAGTAATTTGGTTATAAAGCAATTGGTAATTAATATGTTATAAAATGTCTCAGGCCTAAAATACTTTTATGAATTTCAGCATCATCCTTCTTTGGAGAGAATACCAAGATCATTAGTGTACCAAATATATGGTCTCTCAGGCAAATGTAATGGAAGAGCAAGCATGTACATTTATAAGATAGTGAATGAAGTGAGAATAAAATTGGAAATGTTTAAATTTCACCTGGAATACTGATTTTTAACCTAGGCCACTTTTAATGTCTTGCCCACAGATCTCATCAATATTGAAGAATTATGCTTACTTAGGACCGGGTGGGCCCAAGTACTGGCCGGGTACATATTCGTTTGTGAAAGAGCTGTGAGGAGTAGTTAAAACACTGTTAATGGTACAGAATCTGGACTTACAGAATCTATCATTAGTTTTCTCTTGTGCTCTTTCATTGTTCTTTATGAAGTTGTAAATAATAGACTTACACAGAAGTAGCTTTACGTATACAATAGGCATCTGTTTGGTGTACAGTATTTTGAAGAGTGGAGCTTACTCGAAAAATAATACATTTGTTTTCCAGAAAAGAAAATTCAGAAGTATATGTAATCAAGTAATAATACAACTTTTTTTGCTTTTTTATTTATTTTTAAAAATTTTTTTTTAAACTGTCATTCCAAATTTCACTCCTATTTATGTGATGGTACTTTATGGCCATATATATAGCATTATATAAAAAGTAGAATATTGTTCATATGAGAAATAGAGTTTACATTTATAATTTGGATTTGTGGCTTGGAACTATCTGCTAGTAAAATTTTTGATAAAATTATACAGAATAGCAAAATATGCATTTTAACTGGCCTGCTTTTCAATTCAACTGAACATTAAGTACCTTTTTAATGGTCTTATTTGCTGGGAAGAGCACCATTACAATAATCTGCTTTTTACAGCCCATATCAAATATGAACCAGCATCACTTATTACAATGTTTGTGCTTTGGGAGACATTTTCACCGCATCTAACAGTTCTACCCCACATTTCTTGGAATTAGTCTATAATGATATCATTTTCCAAAATGAGTTGTTTCTCAAACTTACTGATTGTTTTGTGGTTAAATTCCAATCCAGCTGCTATATTTATAATGTCATACAAATGTGTAAGGAAAGGCCCATTGAAAATACTGTTACATTAGTAATTGTATGAAAATGCTATAGAAGATATGCCATTCAGTTTGACTGTTTTCAGCCCCCCACCCCTGATATGATATCCAAGGGATGAATATAAAAATTCATTTTTAACTATTGGCAATTCACCTTTTTACTATTGTCTGCTGGAGAACAGAGAATTATTACTGTAGGTGTCGTGTAAAATAAAGTGAAGACTCTGAAGCCTCTTTTCAGCTGTCAGCTTTATTAAGGAGTCCTTCCTGTGTTGAACCCGGCACCTGGTATTGTATAAGCAGCGCATGTGGGAGCCTGGGGAGACGTTCTTTCTCTCCACTGAAGCTTGATTAGGCCTGGCTCACATTTTCACTATTGCACTGCCTTATTCCAACTTTGTGGCTGCGGCTCACAGCACAGTAGGTCTAATATAGATTGACGCCTTTGCCTGAGAACTGATTGAAACTTGTGTCTCAGAGTTGCTAATGCTCAGTGAACCATTTTATTGAAGATAAAGTAAATAAAATAGATTGCCATATGAGAATTCTCTGAAATCAGATGGAATAATTTGGCAGGGTTAAACCCATGAAGAAGGCTAAAAAGTGAAACAGAATACTTTTTAGTGTCAGTATATCAAGGGGCAAATATTTCTGTCAATATTCAACCCCAAAATACTCATTTTTTGCCAGTACAATTAAATGTTAAATATAATTCTCTATCATCTTGTTATTTTTGGTGTTATACAATTAGTCCTTTGCAAGAGAGTAACATGAATAAAAACTTTTAAAACTTTTATGGTAATTCCGATGATTTTTTTTTCCTTTTATGACAATTAAGTGCTTGGATCAGTAGCCTTAGAGAATTTAGTAAGCAGCACAAATAAATGAATTTGCCAAAGTGCACTCTACAATGAGTCTTAAGTTTGGAAAATAATTATAAACCGTAGCCTATTAAAAGATGCTTCTAATGGTGAGGGTTTTACTCCATCAAGATCATGTGTTCACATGAGAACCGTCCTTTTTTTGTAATGACCTATGGATTTTTTTTTCTTTTTTAGAATAAACTGTTAGGCTTATTTGAAGAATAGTTATATGTGATTGTGTATATATGATGTGTAAATACATCTGGCCACTCATATATAAAATGTATATTATCATCTAGAATAATTGGGACTGGGAAAATTTAGAGAGACCTCAGCATCTTATGTAATGATGACAATAGCATGTGATACCAAGTGACATACATTCACACATTTAATTTGTAATATAGAAAGATCTGAGCACTTGCATGAAGATATTTTCTTCTGTCTAATGAAGAAAAATGAAGATATTCGATTTGACTGCGTGGGTCACATTAAAAGTAAATATAGAGGAAAGATCAGTAAAGAGTTTTGTTAGGAAATTTATGAACCTTGCTAATTGAAGACAGTGTTTCCCTTCAATCTTACAGAGAATTTGTCAGATTAATACTTTCTCCTATAATTTATCTCGTGGCTTTTCCAAATTCAGGTTACTTTGTTTATGCCCTTTTAAAAATCTATATTTATTTTTCAAGATGTGGCTACTGCATTTCATTTGTTTTGTGTCTCAAGGAGTAACTTATGCTTTCATTTTAGTTATAGCCACTAAATAGGATTTTCTTATCTCTAAGTACCCAATATTCCATCATTTCTCACAACTTCGAAATAATTTATCGGAATGATTTTAGCCAATTCCGTAGTCAGATATATACAAAGTACACACTACATTCTTCTATGAACAATGAATGAGCCATCTTAAGGAAAACTTTGGCCTTATTTTGTTCTTTTAATTATTGTTATCAATTAAAAACTGCATTAATTCTTCACCATTACTGGGTATTTTTCTCCATAGAATTCAGGCTGAGGATTTGGAGTATTTCCAGTAGCATTTGGGGCTGAATTAGAACATGCCTCTTCTGAAAGTAAAATTGAAAGAAAAGTTTCTTCTACCTTGTAGTTTAATACATTGAATGGATTCGAAAGGGTAATTATTTATCGAATAGTTACTAAATAATTTCCTATTCTTAGTGTGTGACTACCCTTGTGTGTATACTGATTTTTATTTTATTTTGCACCTGTTTCATTTTTATTGAATGATGTACATTAAAGTCCAGTCCTCCGTCTAGACATACATCTTATTTACTGTGAACTCCTGCCATTTAGCTCCTTTGAGATTTTAGTTGTGGTAAGAAGTTGCCCCCAGGAAATCATGTGTTGAAAAGAGTCTTTGTGAAATGAGAGCATTACACTGAGATTCTGACAAAGCTTCACTCCCTTAACAGTATTTTCTAGGCTTCTAGCAGCAGATAAAACTACAAATCAGAGAACTGGTAGTGTGAGAGTTGATCAGTCAGCAGTTCCTGTTCTCGCCTTGACTGCTACCTTTTTGTGTCCACTCCTTATTCCTGCTTTGTCTTTATGCTTAATTTTCCTTTCTGCGATACTCTCTTATAGTCTCTTTGCATTGTCAGTTTGGGGTAGCCTGTGTTCTTTTGGCATTACTGTTATTCTGTCAGACAGCATCATCTAGGGCTGCAAATAATAACAATAGTAGTAATGGTGGTGGTGGTAGTAGTAGTAATAGGTCTGGCAATTAATCTACTATGTACTCTTCTAAGTGATCTGCAAGCATAAACTTATTTAATACTCAGAACCTGTAAATTGATTCTTTCTGAAGTAAGGACCAGTGTTATTTCCATTTTACAGATGAAAGACAGGAGCTCAGAAAGTTTAAGTAATTTGCCAGTATTATGTAATTAATGTGTGCCAGAACTAAGGCTTTCATTGTTCAGTCATCGATTGTGCAGGACACTGACCAGTTCCTCCTCTACTTTCTGCCCAAAACATATACATAAGTGTGAAGAGGTTTGTGATGTAGTTTAGCACTCTGTGCATGAAATGATTGGAAGCTAGGGTAGTCTAAATCAGCTAACTTTTGAATTATAGAATATAATGATAAATTACTTTGAACAAGAAAACATTATTATTTTAGCAGTCAGATAACTATAACAAAGATACATTATGACATAATGTGCAATTGTAAATGATGTGTGTACATTATAGCTAGAAAACTACATAAGTCATCCAGGATATTTTTGATGGTGAAAAGAATTCCGTTAGTATTTAGCCCAAGCAACATGTACACATTGGGAAGGATGTAAAGCTATCCTTCTTGAAACAGAAAATCCTGGTTGTCTTTTTAATATCTCTTCTCTTCTTTGCTAGCAGAACCCCTGCATTGTTCAGAAATGCTTTATTACTGATCGTAACATATGCTTCATGGAAACTGACCCTATTCCAGGCTCCAAGGTGTTGATTCAGATTAGTTAAACCCAATTATGATAATTCCATATCTTTCTCAGTAATTGACTTATTTGTATTTTATCATTAAGTTAGTAAATATTAAAAAGATTAAGTGTTAACCTCAGTAAACTTTTATAAATAAATAAATTTAGTACTTCATTTATGTATTACACCTGGGGCCCTTCCTACCTTGTGAGCAAGTGAGATAGTTTATTTTCTGTGTAATCTACTTTTTATTTAGATTGCTTTGTCATTTGAAGCCATAAATATTCTAACTTACGTACTCATTTTAGTCATTTGAGGAGGTGGACCCTAAATAGACTTTCACTGTATAGGAATTTATGTCTGCATGGTGCACAGTGGGCTTAAGCAAGGGGATTGATGAGCTTAATAGGGAAAACAGAGATGAGAGTGTATCTACCCAGACTGCATAAAGGTTATTAAAACAATAGAAAGGTGGTGTCTATGTGTTTTGTCTCCTGAAAATAAGGAAATTGAAAGATTACGCAGTATCTGTTTCCCTTTCAGGTTGACACAATACATTCCTTGAAATTTCTGTGAACTTTTATTTTTTTATAGGAAACGTACTCAAATTATTCTAGCATCTATCTCTAAACATGCATGTACGCACACACACAGACACACACACCCCCAAATTTTCTCTTAGGGTGAGATTTTGAGAGAGGATGGCAAATAACTTTTAAATCATATGTATTTTCCCATCGGAAGATAAGTGTATCTTTGGTTCAACTTCATGTATACTATAAGATAGATGAATAGATACTTAAATCTGCTTCCTAGTATCACAAGAGATGAGCAAATCTATATAACCATAGGAAGGGAAACTTGTTAAATAACTTGTAGTATATCTAAGTAATGGAATAACAAATAACACTTAGCTAAGTGACACTATATCAATGACACATTTTTTCTTGTTTATAGGAAAATCATCATATGTCAAGATATCATCAGGGATTGTTTTAGCAGGTTATATATGATTTTTCCTTTTAATTTATGCATTTAATGATTTCATGTTTGAGCTAAACTTCGTCGAACATGTATTTTTCCTGAAACAAGAAAAAACATTAAAGTAGAATTAAAAAAAAAAATTTCAAATGCTCAACTAATTGCTCTTCTCTTATTAGTATACAATTTATTCTGTATACAATTAGCCAGGTGGCCTATTGCTTAAGCATTCCTGGAAATACAGATTTAATGGATCTTTGCTTAGGTTTTTGCTTAGGATTTTAACACTTACAAAGATAATGTTGCTATGGAACAAATAAAACAGGGTAATTTAGAATTAATCTTTGGACTAACTAGGTTCTGTTTTCAATGACTGTTTTGTAATTTTTCCTTTACTAATATGAAATTAGCTTCTTAGACTTATGTTTTGAAGTAAGTAATTTCAAAAATCAATACAATATAGGTCATAAATGATGGACATGACTAAATTACATCATATGAGTTAATCATATAATTGCCCCATTTGTAAAGAAAGTAATTATACATATGACCACTAAAAACAGAGTGATGCATGAACCAGTGCAATTTTTAATGATATTTTTCAATAGCATTAGTGCTATTTTTTAAAACATTCAAAACGGGGCAAGTTCTGAACAGCACAAGCATAACATTGACATGTACTGACATTGAACACTTAGTGCATTCATTGTATGGAAAAAACATGGAGAATACTTTTGATTTTATAAATTAGATGTAGTCACAAGATTTTTTTCATTTTCATGATTCTTATGGAACAGCTTTACGAGATGCAGCATCATTCTTTGTTTTTATGGGATCACAAGGAAACATAATTTCTTTCCGTAAATACTAACATTGTCTTAAATTGTTACAACCAAACACTTTACCACGAACTTCTGAAGCTCCTCATAGAAAGAAAAAAGCCTTGATTTTTGTATTGTGAGAACTGAATTATTCTTGTCCTTACAACTATCCTTCAATTTGGATAATTCTACTTATCTGTCTGAAGACCAGGCCTGTGATTTATCAACACAACATGATTTAATGAAGAAGACATTTTACACTAGACTTCCATGATCTCTTTTAAGCTTAAAATTTTGTAATTCTGTAAAATAAAGTCTCTTAACTCATCAATAATTTGTTAAGAATGTTTGCTCTGAAGGACTAACTTTCTGATATGATTTTATTGCATATTAAGATCTGGTCAATATCTAAAAAAATAAGTATTTACCTTAACATCTATTACTTAGCACTTTATTTTTAGTCAATTCATGGAAGGTAATTAAAATGGTAGCTCTATCACTCATAATTACACAGCAGTGATGAGAAATTGATCATTAGTGATCGGTACGAACAAAACCAGAAATAAATGTCCGAGGCTGGTGATTAGCAGAAGTCATACTTACTCTTAGTGAAATTTAATTTCATCATAAATACTTAACAGTATTTATCGACTGTTCTGTTGAAAGTAGTTCCATATCTTGATTTTAAGAAACAAAGAAATTGTTCAGATGGGAAGGGGAATGGCGGGGGTAAGGAACCAAGGGATAAGAAAAATAGAGAATAGAAGAAAAAAAAATGGAAACAAAACTTTTGTAAATAAGGAGGGGACGAGGGGTTGAAGGGAGGGGAAAGGAATGGGAAAAAAAGAAGCAGCAAGATATATCATGTACAGGTACAAGTTCCCTATGGTGAATGTTATCATTATGTATATCTAAAATGTACCACTAAAATAGGATTTAAAAAATAAAAAAAAAATTGAAACGCTCTTTAGAACTCCCCATGTTACAACAGTAGATAGTACAGCATGAATTTGCAAAATGCAAATAAGAATCGCTCAGATAAATTACCACATACATCTTTATAGTCACAGTGTATGAAGTGTAAAACCATATTGGTTTTTATATGGATGTTCAGATGTTCATTTATTTAATGAAAATTTAATTTGAAATTTTCATATGTCAGATAGTGCTCAATTTATAAGTATTAATTTATTAATCTTCATATACCTGAGAGAGAATAGTATCATTTAAGCCATTCTGTGGTAGAGAAACACAGACATAACTAATCATTAATAAAGAGAGACGGTAGTTAAATTGAGGCTGAAGCAGTCAAATTCCAGAATCTCTGACTTTAACCTGTAAATTTTTGTGGTGGACACATTCAAATTTTACTCACTCTTAAGACAAACCTTTGTGTAATTTGGAGTGAGGGCAGAACTGTCACTTACTTTAGTCAACAGAATATGGCAAAGGCGATGGTATAGTCTTTTCTGGAAATGCTCTATGTTGTATGAGACTCCATTTTAGCTGGCTGGAGCGAGAGATTATCCCAGACTTGAGGAGGCTGGCAGCCATGTTTGAGAGGGCTGACTGGGCAGCCTCTGAGGAGTAGAGATGGCCGTCAGCAGAGAGGCAGAAAGTTAGTTCTCAGTCCTACACACTCAATGATGAATTGTGCTAACAACCATGTGAACTTGGATGAGAACCACAGGTTCAAGAAAGAACACAGTGCAGTCTGAGTCCATGTACAGGCTTATGAGGGCTTCAGCAGAGTAAACAACTAAGCTGCGCCCCGAAACCTGGATCACAGAAGTGTCACAAAAATGAATGGGTGTTGCTTTGAAGTGCTGTACAATTGGGAAGTTGAAATAAAAGTCCATATTACTTATTTTTAAATAAATAATTGTCACAGGTAATGTGGAACTTGAAAAGACTTGAAGAGTAAAATGAGCCCTTTGGAATTTTCACTGTATGTGATTGGGCAAAATCCTACGCATATAAGAAACTATGGTTAAGGGCAATGCTGTATACATTTGGGAAGATCATAAGATGTGTTTCAGAAAGAGGAAATAATTACTAAGAAACATGTTGGGGTTTTTTTTTTTTTTTTCAATTTACCAAGGACATGTATTGGTACATTGTATACATAGTGATCACATTCATCTTAGTTAATTTGTACCTGTACATGATACGTCTTGGTTCTCCCCTTCTTCCCACCCCTCCCTTCCATTCCCCCCCTTCCACTTGCCCTCCCTTCCCTGTTTACAGTAGCTTTATTTACATTTTCCCCTTTTTTCCCTTTTCTTTTTCCTTTCCCCTTCTTGCCTTTCTAATTCTCCTCCCTTTTGGATATTATCTTTCTTTTGCTTAGTATCTATTATACTTTTTTGTCCTTATTTATGCTTACGGTTTTTCATACCAGAGAAACAATTTGTTATGTACTCATGTGTGTCTGATTTATTTCAGTTGAGTATTTTCTCAAGGTACATCCATTTACCTATAAATAGCTCAAGTTTATCCTTTTTTATGGTGGAGTAATACTCCATTGTATAGAAAAAACCACATCTTCTTTAGCCATTCATTAATTGTTGGGCATTTGGGTTGTTTCCAAGACTTTGCTATTACAAACTGTGTTTCTAAAATATGGTTGTACATATATTGCTGTGGTAGGATGTTTTTAATTCTTCTGGGAAGATACCAAGCAGAGGAATAGGTGGGTCAAATGGAACCCCTAGTTGTAGTTTTTTGAGGAATCTCCACACTGATTGCCACAGTGGTTGGACCAGTCTACATTCCCACCAATAATGGAGGAGGGTTCCTTTTTCCCCGCAGCCCCGCCAGCATTCGTTATTGGTTGATTTCTTGATAATAACTTTTTTCTGGAGTGGGATGGAATCTTAGCGTTGTTTTGATTTGCATCTCTTGAATGATCAGTGATGTTGTACACTTTTTCTTATATTTGTTTGCCATTTGTATTTCTTCATCTATGAGGTGTCTATTCATTTCAGATGCCCATTTTTGAATGGGGTCTCTAAATTTGGGGGATCTGATTTTTTTGAGTTCTATATACATTCTGGATGTTAGACCTTTGTCTGAGGAATGGTTGGTAAAATTTTTTTCCCACTCTGCGGGTTTTCGTGATTTCTTTTTGCTGTGCAAGAGCTTTTTATTAGGATGTGGTCCCAAGTGCTGATCCTTTGTGCTGTTTCCTGTGCATTCTGAGTTTTGTTCATAAATTTTTTCCTACCTCTTTGTCTTTAAGAGTTCTTCCTTTTCTGTCTTCCAGTAGATTTAGTGTTTCTGTTTTAATGTTTAGATCTTATGTTGGTGTGTAAAAGGAAATTTCACCTAATAAGTACATCTGAAAGCTATTGAGATATGTCAGTAGATGTCTTGTTTGACCGGAGCTTTGAAGTAGTGTATGGTTTGCATAGAAACATTAATCCTGCGTGCTCTCTAGAAACCATTATCCTCGTCTCCTTTTCCGGTAGAACACTTCTTCTGCCTTCATTTCATAATTACTCTTTTTTACAAACCTATTTTTGCCAGTCATGTTTCCTCAGACTGCTTACTTCTTTGTATATATTGTATTGTTTACTTTAGGCTCTGAAAATACTGTCCCTTGAATTTTTTTTTTTTTAATTGAAACCGTGAATTACTGGATTGCTGAATTGCCCAGGATGGTTTTGAACTTGCTATCCTGCTACAGCCTCCTAGATTCCTGGGATTAGAGGCAAACCTGAGTATGCCTGACTTAATTTTTTTTTATAGTATTTTCATCTCAACTTTTTGATAAGTGTATTTCTTAGCCGTCATTCCATTGAAATTTTTATGACTTGTTGTGATTGATAATTTTCAAAATAAGTTAACTTTAATTAAAGTACACTGTATAAATAGTACCTGATGGTGAAAGCTGATGCTTTCAGAATGAGGAAAATGTGGTATTTTATTCATTTATTTATTATTGCACATTTTATGGTTTTAGGCTTTATCATAATGCAGTAATCATTTAACACGAATTTGAATATAGTTGTAATTAGGTAGCATATATTGTGATTTGTATAACAATAAGTATGTGAGTCTAATTTAAACATTTTAAATTTCTCACTCTATGATTGGTCATGATATTGTATGGCATTTATAGTTATAGATAGTACGATCAGTAAACATACTAACAAACACTATCTTCTAAAGCCCTTTAATGATTATGAGTTTCTAATTTTTACATCTTAAATTCTTTAGTGATTAATTAGAGAATTATAAGTGTGTAGAGGAAGGCGCAATGCTAGATTTTGCAAAATGAATAAAATGTATAAATTATTTTAAAAGTACCCTTCATTTTTACATTGTCAAAATAAAATTTGTAATTGAAAACCTATAAATTGAGCTTCAAATGATTTCTCTAACCATGTTCTTTTAGTTACATTTTACTGATAATATTTATTACCTACTCTTCTTGCATACTCACAAGTGGGTTTAAATGTTTGTATAGAAAATTTAAAAGCAAAACACGATTAGAAAGCACTTAATGAATGTTGAAAACACATGACATATACATTCGAATAGTAAGCTAGGTATCTCATTTTGTATTTAAACATTTTAATCTGATTTTACTATGCTCTTTTATTGTGGATATTTTAAAGACTGTTTATTTCATTAGTATTAGAATGAAAAAAATACAGTATGCTTGACCTCATTTGACTTTTTTGACGTTCAGTCATTTAAAAGGTTTGTAAGATGTTTAATTACTGATGGTCTGATCATTATTCATCCCATCATCTGATGGATAACGTCAACTGGATTGCCTCCCTGGAGTGCAGTGTGCTTCACAGGTCAATAGATTTAGCAAGAGCTGGAAGGAGAGCTTTAAACATTCATTGGAAAAGAAAAGGATATCTTTCCTTCAAATGGCTTATATAGTCATTTCATCCGCTTCATAATTATTTTATTTACTTCTGTGAATAAATCTCCTTACAACAATAGTTTTAGAGTATTACATCCCCTTTAATTAAATTATACTCTTAATCAGATTTCTTTTACTCAAATGCACAGAAAACTCAAGGGCAGAGACATACAGGCATAGATGTTTTGAATAAATTCAGCTTTTGAGATCCATCTTGAATTTTTTTAATTTAAAATATGAACCGATATTCTGTACATACATTGAAATTATTTGTATGAAATGTTGTTTTTTATTACATTCAATCCTCACTAATTTTTGAGGAAATTGTACAGTAAAAGGTTTGTAACTAGAAAAGGAATTTCTTTCCCACTAAGCACTTGAATGCTGGTTAGTCTTGACCAAATCTCATTGAAGTGTAGTTAACAATTTAAAAACTTAAAATTTTGCTGAGTGTTTATTCTATACCAGAATTTATAATCATTTTATGCACATTAATTCATTTCATAGCTCACTAACCTTTTGTTGTATAGGTATTGCTATTTCCATTTTTACAATTGAGTTACGTAACTCTCAAAGGTCACCTGGCTAATACATGGTCCCCTGTATATGTATTTTAAGCACTTGTATATACTGCCCCTTACACAGAAGGAGACACTAGTAGGAAAACAATTGGAACTTTTTTCTAACACTATATCCAAACATATGTTTTCATAAAAAATAATCCATCACTTTGAGCTCTAGCCCTAAAAATGTAGTTATTTGGAGAATGAAAGAGGATAAAAGAGTGTTTACTGTTCTATTTGATTAACTAGAGTTTCAAATCTGGTTTTTAAATTTTACCCTACTTACAATCTAATATCTCCACCTTTACTGTTTCATGAATTCTGGTAGAAGACATGAAACTCTTAGATCAGAGACAAAAGGCTTAATTAGTCACAACACAGCAAGCATCATGCGCATGTTTGCATCAGGATCCTGTGTCCTTAGGTTCTACAGAGGCAACAGAATACTGTCCAGATGGATGTGGTTCACACAGTGGTACAAACTGCAGCTGGGAAACACCAAACTAGTGAAATCCATCGCTTTTATAGAAAGAGAAAAGCAAGGTCATTCTTTGTTCAACAGAAATATTATAACCTCACCCTGGTATATCTAGCAAGAAATACAGAAGAGCAATGGCCTCCTGGATGATGGCTTTTCAACCCCTGAACCCTGTACTGTGTTCATTTCTTACTGTCACTTAACAGATTACTACAAAGTTAGTGGTTTAAGACAACACAATGTTTTTGGTCTTAAAATTCTGGAAGTTCTAAGTATGAAATGAATTTTTTTTTTTTAACTACAACCTAGGTGTCAGCTGGGTGAGTTCCTTTCTAGTGTCACTAGGAAAGAATGTGCTTTCCAGCTTCTTTTCTGGTTTTCAAGAATCTCCCTGCATTTGTTGGCTTGTCAGTATCTTCATCTTCAAGGCCATCAGTGACTGGTGGAGTATGTCTCTGACTTCGACCTCTTCTACTTCCCTCCTCCACATTTGAGGACTTATGTGATTGTAGTGGTCTCACTGGATAATCCAGGATAATCTACGTATTTTAAGGTCGGCTGATCAGTAACCTTAATTCCATTTTTAACTTTAATTCTACTTTGCAATTTAACATAACATTTTCACACTTAAGATGTGGATTTCTTTGGAAGGCTATTTCTCCCTTACTACATATGCTGTCTTGGTTTTTGGTGAATTTTCACAAACTGGTTACCTCGTTGACTACTCTGATTAATCTGACTGACAAAAGACTGGGGTCAAACGATTCGATTTGTTTAGTGAAAATGTTTAACTGAGGCCATTATTAATGGAACTCCAAGGATTAGGACACCCTATAAGTATTGACCTCATTTATGCTTCCCCCCAGCACACATACACACAGGTCCTGAATTTAGCCAATTTTGAATGAGGACCAGGAAAGATTAGTAGGTGTGGCAAGATATAGTTTAAGTGCACTTAACTTTCCATTACGTCCCACACAAGAGAGTTTATGCTGACATGTTAATCCTTAGTGTCATTACCAATACTTAAAGAGGGAAATAAGAAACCTCTGACGTATAAATCTTGTGGTCCTTTTACCTTTATATACTAACATGTAGCACAGAGGAGCACATCACTCTGTCTGAGGTTTGCCTGTATTTGGATCAGCGTTACATTAGTTTGACTTAGTCGTATTAGTTTGACAGTCATTGAATAGCTGCAAGTTGATAACCATACATCCCATAACCCAGTCAGTGAGGCATCAGGAAGCAAGACATGAATTTGTATCAGGTACACTTCAACAAAGTGGAATTCATCTGTATGTGTAAATTTGCATGCATACTGTTAGTGGAGGTGAGTAGAGGATGTTTAGGAGTTGTCAGTGATGCTACCAGGGACAACAGAACAGTTGAGGCCTGATCACAGCTATTCTGGTATCATACCATGTAGATGGGGTGACAGACTGTTAGCTGCAGGTCTCAGTGCCAGCTGTAGTAACTGCTTCACTTAAACAGATGATCCAATTATTTTCCTAGATGTCAGCTCTATGTCCAGGCTGATGGAATGTTTCCCTCTAGCCGCCATGTGTCGTCTCAGGATGTAAGCTGCTCAGGCGCGCTTGTCTCATGTCGCAGTGTTGATCTTACTCCACAGCCATACATTTGGTGGGTCACATTCCAGTAACTTTAAGTTCATCTTTCCTTAAACGTCCCCTGAGTTCATCCAGACCTCCAGGCCTTTCCTCCAGAAAAGCAAGATTGAGACTGAGGAAGAATATTTTATGAAATGGAATCCCTTCATAACTCTCACTTTGGCCCTCATGGCCCCACAGAAGGATCAATGAACAGTACAATCAACCAAGTGATCATTACACTTGTGGCCTGCGATTGTGTTAAATCAGTTAGTATACACAAGGATCTGAATTAAGTTTGAATTCCTCTGCTGTGAATTAGCTTGCCATCTACAGGATGTAACAACCAGATAGACTGAAGATCACTGTTAGGGTAAAGTAAAATGTATTATACTTATAAATAGAGTAAAGGGTCAGAGTAGTCTTATACTTCAAAATAGGATTATGTCACTCTCACTTATCTAAAAGGTGGTCAAAAGATTATCAGTGTTTTCTAGGAAAAGCTTCACTCAAATTCAGATTGCTCTGCTAAGATGTACAGATCAAAAATGAATGAGGATTGTAAAATCACTTGTCTTCTGAATCATTTTCTGAGGAAACTGTACTGTCTTCTACAATCCAGACACTTATGAAAAGTAGAGGCATGGACTTTTTGTCAAATACCTGGATTTTCAGTCCTTTTTCAATAAAAGGTGCAATATTTTCAGACTGTAGGTGATCCATGAAGCTGAAAATATAATATAGTTAAGTTTTGGGGGCCATGATAATGTGGTCAGAATTGGTTGATGAGACCGAAAAAGTGTCACTATAATCTGCAAAATTTTCAGCAACAATGAAAGTACCAACAGTAGATGGTCTGAGAAAAGAGCAGAAGTCCAGTAACGTCCGTTTTCCATGAGTAGGTGGAGTCAGTGTTGTTGGGAGACATTTCTCCAAGGTTGTCTCTTGTTTCTTTCATTGTGGAGCAGGATGCTACTTTTTATCTGTTTTGTGTGTTGGAATATGTTTTCTAGAGTATATAATGAAGCATTTTGGTAGATAAAACATGGATTTCCCTTGAAGCAGAAGGTAGATTGGTTTACTATTATGATAAATGCAGCATATTCTTCTGTATTAAAGACAGGTATTTTATTACCTGCTGAAATATCAAAGTTCTTCCTGCTCACTTATATTCTCCAACAACACAATCCATTGTGTAGAAAATTTCTTCTTGGCTCTCTTCATATACCCTGTGGAAACTGAAATTAACATGTTAGCTGTTGTGTTAGCTAGCATGTTGCTATCATATTATACCCTTTCCCGGGTTTGTGGCAGATTTATGAAATGTGACCTCCTTTACCACAACACAGATGCATCAACTTTGGTCAGGTGGTAGAAGTCTGACATGTAGTGGTAGCTTCTGCTTCAGAAACATGGAGTCCTTTATTTGTGTCCAGTGTATGGTGGTTGATGCACTGCCATGTTTGGTGTGAGGACAGATTTAGATTGCAGTCATAGTGAGCTTGTTGGTACAGGTTAGATCAGTATCTTGATTCTGATTGATCTTACCAGAGAATGTGCTAAATGGGCATCTACAGGAGTGACACAAAGTATGTGAGCAGTAGGCATGTTTTTTTTTCCCCATAGTTCTTATCCCTAAAGGAAGGCATCTTTACTTTGCCAATTTGTGGTTCTCTAAGTGGCAGACCAAATAGTTTGGCAACAGTACAAGATTTAGTGATAAAATTCATTATGGTGTTTTCTGGTTAAGGTTGTAAGGACTTCCTTAAATCATGCCCGGTTAGCTGAATGACCAAGTAGCCATGGCCTAAGTGAAATGGCATCAGGTTTTAACTGAGCCAAAATATGAGTGAGCAGATCCAGTCGTTTAGGAGAACTTCTGTAAATTGGGAGACCGATTGAGATAGCAGCTTCATTTGGCAGGTGGAGTTAAGGAGAAAATTTCCTCCAGAGAAGTTAGCTGCCACTTACTCATAGAAAACTGAAATGCATTAAGAACTGGCTAGTTAGTTCTTGCATATACCATTTCCACATGACTAGGGAGGCCTTTCAGAGCCCTCCATATCTTACTAGTTGTCAAGGTCTAAATTGGCCCAGCCTCAGTGGGAGCAGCAGTTCAGAGAGTCACAAGGGATTTTCTGTGTGTCAGCTATTAGGTGAGCATAGTAGCAGATTTTAGCTGAAGTTTCTTTTTAAAAAGTAGGCGTACAGTGGTTGTTTCAGTTCAGTGGCAGAATTTTACTGAAAATCTTTCTGGTAGCAGTCACTAGTTCCTAATTAAAACTTTGGTTTTGCTTTTTCCTCATCAGATTCCTTATTTCTTCAACTGGTTAAGCTAGGAGAGGTCTGCAAAGTAGATTGGGGGAAGTAGCTGGTAAACTACATTCCCTGTATCATTTGTGTTCATATGACTATCTCTGAATGGGAGAATTTCCTCTAACATTTAAAGGACAGAGAGTACAGATAGAAATTACACTTCAGCAGTGGAAGCCACAAGAATACTTTTTAATTTGGCCCAAGGGGCCTCAACCAAAACTTGACATTCTGGCAGACTGTCTCTGTAAGAATGATGCACAAGAGTGCCTCAGTGACATCTGTCAGGAGCATGTGGTAGTCTCTAACTGAGGAGCAAAGGGTGTGGGACAATAGGTGTAGCAACTTTCCATTGCTGGGACAGAATACCTGACGTAACTCTGAGTGGAGGAAGAGTTTATTTTGGCTCACAGTTTCAGTGGTTTCAGTCCATGTTCAGCTGATAGGAAAACACAAACATCAAAGGAGAAGGGAAGAGTGGAGGAGAGCAGCACCTTGCATTTTCACAGCTAGGAATCAGACAGCAGGAGAAGAGCCAGAGGAAAGGTGTTCCTTTCAGGGGCACACACTCAGTGACCTGTCTCCTCCAGACAGGCTCTATGTCCTGTAAACTTACCTGTAGATTAATCCATTGATGAAGTTGATGTCCCAGTTCATAAGCTGAAAAACAACAACAACAACAACAACAAAAAACAAACCCACTGAAAAAGAAATAGCAGACGATATACCTTTCACAATTGCACACAAAAAAATAAAATACTTAGGAATCTACCTAACAAAGAAAGTAAAAAACCTTTACATTGAAAACTACAGCACTCTAAAAAAGGAAATAGAAAGGGAAGAACCAATATAGTGAAAATGGCTATACTTCTTCAATTACTATACAGATTTAATGCAATCCCGATTAAGATACCACCAACATACTTCAAAGAATTAGAACGGACAATCATGAACTTCATCTGGAACCACAAGAGACCAAGAATAGCAAAAACAGTCCTAAGCAACAGGGGAAAGGCAGGGGGCATCACAGTTCCCGACTTAAAACTATACTACAAAGCTACAGTGATAAAAACAGCATGGTACTGGCAAAAAGACAGACCTAAGGATCAATGGAACAGATTGGAGGATGCAGAAACAACTCCAAACACACTCAAATACCTCATCTTCAACAAAGGAGCCAAACACCCTCACTGGAAGAAAGATAGCCTCTTTAACAAATGGTGCTCGAAAAATTGGCTTGCCACATGCTGAAAACTAAAACTAGATCCAAGTCTCTCACCATATACTAAACTAAAGTCAAAGTGGATCAAAGCTCTAAACACTAAAACAGAAACACTAAATCTACTGGAGAATAAAATAGGAAGAACCCTTGAAGACATAGGGGTAGGGAAAAAAATTTATGAACATAACCCAAACAGCACAGGAAACCACGAAGAATCAGTGCTTGGGACCACATGCTATTAAAAAGCTTTTGCACAGCAAAAGAAATCACATACAGAGCAGGGCGAAAACCCATAGACTGGGAAAAAATTTTTGCTAGCTATCCATCAGACAAAGGTCTAACATCTAGAATATACAAAGAACTCAAAAAAATCAAACCTCCCAAATTCAAAGACCCAATCCAAAAATGGGCATCTGAAATGAATAAACATTTCTCAGATGAAGAAATTAAAAAGGCAAATAAATATATGAAAAAGTGTTCAACATCACTAGTCATTCGAGAGATGCAAATCAA
>PVJO010011881.1:0-57723 GCA_004026905.1 Hystrix cristata | reverse complement strand
GGGAGTCACATTTACTGTAACAGATCATGATAGCATCTTTACATTTTCAATCAGTTGGTTGGAATCGCACTGTTAGATGTTTCCTTATAGAATGTAAATGCCACCCTTAACTTTGTTTTATTGAAAACAAATTCATTTCCATCTTGCCTGGCAAATTTTATATGGGAGATGATACCCAGGAAGAGTATAGGTTTGTGATATTTCGTTAGCTGAACATAGATAATAATCCCTAAATCTTGGTTGTCACTACTTTTTATCTAGTTCATCTCAGTTGCTTTTTTTCAATGGGATGCACACATGGTAGGATCAAGGTAGACAATTACACAGCATGACACTGAAGAAAACACATTATGAGCATTATCTAGTTACTAATTAGACTCTAGCAGAACCCTCATCTGTAGTGATTAATGTGCTCTTAACCGAAGAAAAAAATGAGTCATCCTGCATGTAAAAGAGATTTGGTTAACACCGCAATTAATCTTTCGATTTATGGAAGAAAATTGTTTACTGTAAATTTTACTTTATAAACCTAGATGAATTATCCTAGGCACCAGTCAAAAAATTTTTAGGCTGTGGTGTCTGGCTGTTTCAGTATTTATTAATACGATTTAATATATGCTTGGTATGCTGGCTTCTTTAGGCTCAGCGACCACAAGTCGCTGGAGCCTTATCACTAATTTTAACAAAAAAATCCATCCTGTATTTATTGCTTATTCTAACCTTTAAAATTTTCTTATATACGCTTTTGAAAACAGAGTAAGTTTATAGTTACAGTAGAAAAAAATCTAAAATAAATATATCATGAATCTAAGAAAAAGCGAATGAATGATGATGTTGAATGTGAAGATATTTCATGATCAATAAAATAGCTAACCTTTCCTCTATCACATCACTCACGTAATTTATGATTGAACATTACATTTTGCAACATGAATAATAGTATTATAGGGATAAAACATTCTATTGGAAATACGTATGAAAGGAAACTGTGCATGGATCATAATTAGTAAGTGGTTTGTAAGGGATTCTTTTAACTGAGTAATAGCATTTACCATTAGTGATAAATACTTTCTCAAATGATATCCCTTCCTGCCATAGAGTATCAATTTTAAGTATCTATCAGTAGAAAATAGTTTTAAAGCAGATTACTGTATATGTTGTACTGAAGTATGAATATATTCAAAATGTGTTTACTACACATTATTTCTGTGTAAAGGAATAATATAAATTAACATCACCAGGAATAATGTCCCTTAAAGGGATAGTCTCTGAATTGCACTATAATACTGTGTCAGAACTATTGCGCTACCTCGAGGGCAATTGTTTTTCATTTATTTCATGATAAATCCTCTGTCCCATAGTCTAGATGTCCCCCAAAGCCTCTTGCAGTAATAGGTTCAGGTGGATCTAGAGTATGTGATTACTAAATAGTCCACTGATTGGTTTGGCATAGTTCTGCTGGGATCAAGGATGTCATACTAGGATTTTGGGTGCTTGGATTAAGGGTGGGAGTGCTATCCACTCTTAAGGTAGCCTGTTTAAAATATAAGGGACAGAAAGAGGCTTGCCTGTCCTTTGCTTACCTCGCTGCCTTCTGCCTGTCTGCCATGCCACCCTGCCCTGGATCCAGGCAACTGTGGACTGAAACCTCTACAAACTGTGAGCTAAATAAACTTTCCTCCTTTAACTTTGGGTATTGGGTATTTTGTCTCAGCAACAAGAAAAGCACCTGAGACAAATAGATACTGATGCTGATGCTGATGATGCTACTTCTTATTGGTAATATAAGAAAGAAAATAGATAATAATGATAGACAATAATAGATACCAGTGCTACTTCTTGTTAGTAATATAAGACAGACATACATACACTTGATGTATTTTCTTTTATTTTTAAAATTATTTTTAACATGTAAAAAGTTATTTTATGTTTCAAATTATTTTTATCATGTATTCGCTTACATAATTTTATCTAATGAGAACAACCTTAATTACAATGAAAGATAATGCAACAGTAACCGTGGCAGGTTCATAAGTTATATTTTACATTGCATCTTCTCTACTTGTTGCTCAGTACATTTATCTACTCATTTACTTAGTTTTTCAGGTATCTAGTCAACATTTATTGCATTATTTCTTTATTCTTTTTATATTTAGACACTGGAAATATTAACATAAATATCATAAAAAGACTCCACACAGGCTTCACTTCGTAACTAAAATATTTTGATGCTTAATTTTATATGTCAACTAAATTGAGCCATGAAGTACCCAGCTACTGGTCAAACATTATTCTTGGATTTCTCCCTGGGGGTATTTTGGATGTGATTAACATTTAAATTGGTAGATTGAATAAAAAATTGCTTTCCCTGATGTAGATGGACTTCATAGAAGCAGATGAACTCTAAATAGAACAAAAGACTGATTATCCTTTTTGACTGATGGCCTTTAGGCTGGAACTATACTGGCTCTTTTGATTTCTTTTGATGCTGCTAAAGCTAAAACATCAGATCCTGACTCCCTGACTTGCCCAATCATCCTGCAGATCTTGGGACCTCTCAAGTTTCTTAATCATATGCGCTAATCCATATATATTTGTGTATATATGTATATATGTATATATGTGTGTGCGTGTATGTGTGTGTACATATGGAAAGATTGGACGTTGGAGAGAGTATGCTAACATAGTCAAGTAATCCAAGCATCAATCTATTTGACCACTTTTCTTTAAGAAATTATGAAGAATTTAACAACCCTGGCATTCTTATTTTTAGCGATTGTCTAAAGAGAAACCTCAGAGGATCATGTGCCTAGTATCATCCCCACAATGTTGAAAATTCAATGGTTCTTTGTTTTTAATTATAGATTTCACTTTATTGGAATACATATTTCCTACAACACTGCAGTATGAACTGTTTTGTTAGAAGACTGTAACACTAACAAAAAGAATATCTACATTCAACAATGGCCGCTTGTATGTATGTATGTATCTGTCATCTAGCTATCTATATCTTTATATACAGTGGTACCTCTGTTCACTAATGCTTTTGCTTGTGAACAATTTGGTTTGAAAACAGAAGCATTTGGCAAAACTCTGTTTTTGTCTGTAAACTGCATAGGGTGATGAACATGACCACGGCCATCTTTCCCACATGAACACGAATGTGGCGATGTTTTCTAGAATTGTGTAATAAATTAAATTCATGAACTGAGGCACCACTGTGTATGATTAAAATTTTACTGGAAAATTCCTATTACCTAATGATGTTGTAACCATAACAAAATCATAGTACAGTTACATAGTTTGAATAATAAAAACAAAATGAAGAAATTGTAGCAAGAAGCTAAATTCACCTCCAGATTCAATGTGCATGAGCAGACCAACCCCTGTAGATCAGCATCTCCCCTGCTCTTTAGGATTAGCATTTTCTATGCACCCGACTGACACGTGTGCATATTGTTTTGTGGTTGTAGTGAGGTTCACATATCCTTAGGTGAGTGTTTCTAGTTGACACAGTTCCTTTATGTAGAAGATAGATATAATTCACTAAACAAAAATCTCTACTTGAGGAGGTTATACATCCTCAGTCACAGCCTGAAACGGATGGCCCAACCTGTAAGAGCCAAGAAGAGGTGTGCAACCTTTGATGCTAGCTGAGAGGGTGAAGGTGCAGATGCGTGGTGATCAGGATTCCAGCAGACCTTCAGATGATCTTGGTCATTCTCACATTGACTTTTGTTCTTCTCTAGAACTTTTCTGGAATCCAGGGTGTGGGGCATATCTCCCTAGCACTGTCCATTGGAAGAAGGAAATTTCATTTCTCAGAAGTATTTTTTCCATAAAAGGTCCAAACTTTGGATCAGATTGAAGTCGATTCCTGTGATCACCCACCCTAATAGTTCACATTCTCATAATAACAACTGTGCAAGGGTTGGGGACTTAACTCAAGGGGCAGCCAGCTTGCTTAGCAAGGGCAAGGCCCTGACAGAGTTCAATCCCCAGCACCCACCCCCCCACCAAAAAATTAACAGCTGTGCAGGCTTGTGTTTTTCTCATCTCCTGAACATTTTTTAAGCAGAAAATAAAACCTATGTTCCTCAGCATCGTCAGAGTAAAAGATTTATCCAAAAGTGTTAGGATATCTTACTAAATAATATAAAGTATCTCATTTTCATTTACCAATTGAATCATTTCTGTTCCTTCTTACACCCAACCCACACTCTATTTGTTACAGTTAAAAAAAAAAGAGCACATCTTGATTTTTGTATTTATTTAGATATGTTAGAAACCCAGGATCAACGTAGTGAAAAGGTTATCGAAAGTTACTAGACGTAGAACAACCCAGGGAGCCTATAAAAACCTTGAGATCCAGGTTGCCTCTGCAGCAACAAAATCAGAAAGTTTGGGGGTGAGAACAAGGCATTGATATTTTACAGCGACATTTAAAATAACAACATCAAAATCTTCACAAACTTTATCCATCGGAACTCAAATTCTGAATAAAATAAAACAAATATTCTTTAAAAGGTTTTGTTGAGCTTACAACAAATTAAGGCAAATCGTAGAAGAGGAGAACCCAAAAAGCCAACAATGATATAAAAAAGCTCAAACTCATAAGTAATTAGGAAAAGGCAAATTAAAATAATAATTACCTACAATTTCACAACCATTAAATTAAAAAAAAATCTTTAAAGTGGCAATAACTAATGCCAAGATATGGGACAAGAGGAATTCTAATTCACTGCTGGCAGATTTGTAAATTGGCACAGCCCCTTTGGAGAGCAATTTCACACTCTTGAAGTAGAAGATGTGCATATATTCCAACTCAGCAATTACACTTCCCTGGAAATGGCCACATGTGCCCAGGAAAACGTGTACAGGAATGTTCATTATAGTTTTGTTTGTAACACTGAAAAACTTAAAATGGTCTGCATTTCCATTCAGGAAAATAAGTGAAAGAGTTGTATTATTTACTCGGTAGTGCAACATATAGTCACTAAGATGAAGGAACAAGTTCTGTATTGATGTGGATAATTATCTTTAAAATTGGCTAAAAAAGTAAATTCCACATGATGATAAAATATATATTTAATACAATTTTAATATATGCAAAATAAATTACATGATGTTTGGTGATAACAAAATAACATATAAATACAAATGCAAAATTCGATAAATGTATATCTCTGAGTATGAACAATGGAAATGAGATCTGAGGAAATAAATCAGTTTTCAGTCATATTTTATTTCTGAAGTTTAGTAGCAGATACACATTATATTATTTGAATATATTTTCTTGCGCCAGAATAACTTAATAATAATTGCTTGTTGTCACCTCAATCACTGAAAATTTCATGACTCAACACTATACTTTTATTTTTCAACTTAAAAGTCTCTTAGCCTACTAGATAATAAATTTTGAGCCATGGTCCTTTAATATTATTTTTAACATATAATTGCCTAAACCAGAAAGTTTCAATGTACAAATTTTGAATCAGTGTTGCTGATGGTTAAATTCTTTACGATATAAGTTTTTTGAAGTGAGTAAGATGAATTTTTTCTTATACAATTTCTATTTGTACACCACATCTAAAAGTCTACAGGTAACTGTTTCTCTGACCACTTCTAAAAACAATAACACCTGCCTAAGAACTAAAGAATTTCTCACCTCTCCTCAGTCATACAACAATGCATTAAAACTGATACAATTTCCCCTGAACAGTTTCTGAGTGCCTCTCCAAGGCCCTCAGGCCTCTATCATACTTAAAATGTTGTCACTCCAGATAATTGTACCTCAAGTACTCTAATTCAGGGTTATATTTCTCGATTGCCTTATCTGTGAAGCTAATTGTTTTCTGCTTTTTGCTACAGTTATTGATTTATTCTCTCCTAGTTTTAGCAAATATTGGAAATTGCAGTATGTTAAATGGATCTTGTTTACACACTGCTCTCATTACAGGATAGGTGTCAGTTCATTTACTCTATGTTTTAGTTACTTTTCTCTCATTGCTGAGACAAAATACCCGACACCCAAAGTTAAGAGAAGAAAGGTTCATTTAGCTCACAGTTTGTAGAGGTTTCAGTCCACAATCAGCTGGGTCCAAGGCAGGGTGGCATAGCAGACAGGCAGAAGGCAGCAAGGTAAGCAAGGGGGTAAGCAAGGGATAGGTAAGCCTCTTTCTATCCCTTATATCTTAACCAAACTGCTGGAATTAGGGCCGTGCCAAACCAATCAGTGGATTGATTTAGTAATCACACGCCCTTAATCCCAGCTTCACACAATCTAGATCCAGTCACCTCTGAAAAAGCCCTATTTATGACCGCATGAGGCTTTGGGGGGACATCTAGACACAAACCATAACACTCTTCTGGCGGAGAAAAATTCTTCTACTGCTAGCCCCCCAACATTTAGAGCAGTGTACAGAGGATTCTCTGGAGCAACGGTCCTGCCAATCTAGCATGACATTGCTGTTTTTCGGTATTCTGATGTCATCATAAAAACCATGTGAACTCTTAGGCAGATTAATGTCTGCTATCACGGTGGGCAGCTGACACAATATTAAAGGTGTTTGAAAGAGTGACAATAAGTGACAGAAAGGAAAACATTCGGGGCCCTGTAATATTGCTGTACAGAAAAGTTTACAAATACAGAAAGACACAAAAGCAACCCTAAATGAGAGGGCAAATGTCTTTCAATTTCTTTCATTTGTAACCTGCTACAAGTGACATCAGTCCTGTATTGCTCAACAATGGACATATCTTCTGAGAAAGGTGTAGCTAGATGACTCTGTCATTGTACTTGTGTCATAAAGTGCTCTTACACAACCTAGATGTCATTGCCTACTGAAACCTAGGTTATATGGCATATCTATATGATGTATCTATATAATTTATATATGTATATAATCCATATATGATCCCGGGGCCATAATGAGCAAACCAACACAAAATTAAATCAAGTCCCCCAAGAGAAAATAACGTGATACAGAGACGCATACTGACAACTCAGTGATTTGTTACCAGCCTCCTGACTGGTAATAAATGTGATACTGTGTTATGCTGTGATATTATGATGGCTACATCATTAAGTGATAGAAAATTTCCACCAAAATTAAGATCTTATGGTATAAATGGTTGTCAGTGAGAAGATATTTTTTCACTAACGCTATTTGTAACAAAACCATTCATACTATAGTGTTGTAGGAAATATATATTCCAGCAAATTTAAATTTATAACTGAAAGACGATTGATCACTGATTTCCCTACAGAGAGTGAGATGACGCTAGACGCTTGACCCTCTGAGGTTTTTTCTGAACATAAATATTAAATATAAATTTATATAAATATGATGGGGTACTTCATTCCTGATGATATTTTAAAGATGAGTGGTCAAAGAAATTGATGTTTGGAGTGTTTGATGAATATTAGCACACTGTCTTCCACCTCCAGACTTTCCCACTATATACACACACTATGTACATATAATACCAAATACCCACAAGAATTTTAAAAATGAAAATTTCAGTCAACAATTTTATATTATTCACAGCTGGCATGAGTGAAACCTGGACCTTTGTTTTCTTCTGTGGTATGTGCATGGAGCAGAATGGAAATTGTCTAAAAGTTTTCTGTCATACTAAGATGCCCATTTGCTTGTCTTGGGACCTGTTTTCACCAATTCTGTTTCTGAGTTTCTGGTTTCTTTAGCTCTAAATCTGTCATATTTTAGCTTAAAAGAAACCCCTCAGAACTCAGCCTTAAGCTATTCCTTAGGTCTTGAAGGCCCTAGTCTATCTACCATCTTTTAACATTTAAGAATCATCGTATTTAAAAATACTTTAAAAGGTTTTTATTCTACTTGGTAGTTGAATAGGGGAAAATGCATAAACTTCATTTTCCTGGGATCACAAGTTAAATGGAACTCATATTTATTTTAGATCATATCTTTCATATTCAGCGGTTTTCAAAATACTTTTAAAAGATAAACAATAAATTTCCTAAAAGCAAAAAGAAAGACAAGATACACATTTATTGGTCATTCCTCACTGTATTATTAAATATTTTAAAGACCTAACAAGGTAATTAATATATTCACTTAAATGTTAACTATAAAATGCAATAGTTGACAGTATGGTGCAAGCAACACATGAACAAGAGTATTATTTCTCTTTTCTTCTGTTCAAGTCCTATTCTTGCCTCCGTTCATTTTCTGTGTTATAAATGAAACTGACAGTCTCATTCATGAACAGAGTATAGATGGAAAATGAACTTATTTTTAACTATTAGCAAATCTCTGTTTATTTCTAAATTGTAATAAATATAAATAGAAGTTACATTTTCTTCTAATAACCCAGTGAATCTTGTGGCTCTCCCTGCTTTTGAAGACTACATTTTAATTTGAATGGAGAATAGTTAAAGATCAAGGAAAAGTAGAGGTAAATGAAGGATATCTGAGCTGGGAGAGCTTTTGGTGGAAAACATCATCAACAATTTAGAGGATGTAGTCAAGAAGTGAGAATTCCACTAACGAGCATTTTCATTTTGTCCTGCAGAGCACAGCAGCCAGAACACTAAATTCTGACAGAGGCCTAGAAGGGCAGAACGCACACCCACACCTCTATCTGATATGTAGTGGGTTAATTTACTGTAATCAGTTCACTGGCAAATAAAAAACAAATCACAGAGACCGTTTTAACATAAGAGATTAAGAGATCTATTGAGTAGTGAGTGGCTCTTGCCAGCTGGGGAAAACGTGGAAAGCATGATGTCCACCTGCTTGATTGTGTGAAAATGGGAAAGATAACAGAGAAATTTGTTCTTACCTTGACCAAGATGTGTTTACTTTTGTTGCGCTTTGCATGTTTTTATTATAAAGTTTTGTGTGGCTTTGGTCACAAATTCATCTTTAAAATGAGGGCTTTCTGTAATAGAATTATCTTTCATTGTCTATTTCTTCTGTGTTTATAGACTCAAAATTGATATATTAAAATGCTCTTTATATTTTATCCAAGTAATTTCCTTGGCCAATAAAATGATTATGAGATTCTATCAGAAATGTCTACATTTTGGTAATAACGACATGAAGTCTTATGTTTATACAGCATCTTTTATTTCTGAATCATCTCAAATGATTTAAATGTACCTCATTAATCACCAAAGTATTCTTGGAGGCACATAGATGGGTGGTTTAACATTATTATCAACAATTAAACAGTACCAGAGAGATCAGTCTTATCTTTTATAATATAAAGGAACTGTATTTTTTACCTTCAAAAGACTCATAATGAATAAAAGGGAAAGACATTCAAATATAAACATACACTCAAAAACACTGTCAATTATCAGTGGGATAATTACATAAAATGAATTTGAGATTCAGACTAAATAAACTACTCTCCTTAGAACGTGTTAGATTTTTGTAAAAATAGCATAAGTAGTTTCAGGCCTCTGGGATATGATCAAGTGTATTAAAAGAGTAATTTAATTTATTACTGATTCAGGTATACTTCTCAGTTCTCCATGACTGTATTTTTGAAAGTCTATGTGACTTAAAATCTAATTTTAGAAAACAAGAATGGAAATATATTGTTATACGCTCTGCCATTTCAAGTGATAATTATAATAGATCATTTGTCTGTTATATTAGAATATACTTAATATTCTAAATTTAATCAGAAGATTTTATATACTGTATTGGCAATTCTTAAAAGTGGAACCAAACCCTACCCTTTAATGGCATGAAGGTAAATTTCTATTTTCTAAAATATTCTTAAATATTCATAGGGAATAATTTTTATCCAGAGAAAATCTTTCTGAGGAATATATTTCCTTTAGAAGAACTGATAAGAAAATTTGCCTCTGCCATAAATTAAAAATACTAGAATTTCTTCAGGACACAAAGAAAGTACATACATAGGTCTATCATTATCAAATTCAAATATTACCTGCATTATTTTTGCCATAGCACAATCTCTGTGATTTGTGAAAGCAATGGTGCCTCTATACAATAATGTTCCTATAGAAGAGTAAGGGAATTTTCCCTTTTGTTGCAGTTTCTTTAAGAAAAGATTTACTGTAAATACAAATGGGACATAATTATCTCAGTATATTTACTTTGAAATGCAGATGATTCATATATAAAACTTAAAATGATAAATTCTTGAAAAATAGTATGTTTGAAATCAAATTTTAACATTAAGAGTTCAGAAAAAGTGACTTCATATTGAAAGTTACAGTCTTTAAAACAGTGACATGCAATATTAAACACTATCGAGAGGCCTAAATGTAGAAGCACCAATGTGTGGCGTGTCATTTGTTGTATAAAATTCCAAAATGTCATTTATTACTCAAGAAATGCGGAAAAGTCAAAAGATTTTTTAAAAGTAAATTATACTAAATATGACTCTATATTTTTCATTAGGATGTACCATGGACAGTAATTCTTTCTGCAATTGTTTTTCACAAGACTTTAGCTCACAAAATGAATTTTATATAAAAAAAATAAGTGTGTCATTTTACAACATGGGATATTTAAATATTTGTACTTCAGTGATTGCTTTTGTGAAACAATCTTTCATTGTGTCTGTGTCTGTGTGTTTACTAACATAAAAATCTTTCATGAAGTAAGGAGGAGTCGTATTTGAAGATTGAGCACATTAAAAGAAAAAAAAAATCTGTAGAAACACATTTATACTTTTACTGAGGGTGGCAACTCACTCAAGCTTTTTTCTTTCTGTCTTGCAACGTGAAACATCTGTGGTTCATGTCAGGTTGAGGGAGATGTCCAGAATAACTCATTTTGGACTTTAAAAGGTAAAGTCCTGCATTTATACACAACGCTGTAAAACACCTTTCAAACAGCACTATTGATGTATTTCTCTTATGTTCTAACAAAAGGAAGAAGACTACAACGACGATTTTCCTAATACATGCATCTATTTAAAGTTTATGCCCAGACAATTATACTGATGTGTTACACACGAAAGCAGAGAGCTGTACTGAAGAAATAAACCAAAGAAAACGATATCTTCTAAAAAATTTCCTGTAGCTCTGGCAATCGACACTGCATTTTGGTTATTTATGTAATATATGAACATTTCCCAATATCTAATCTAAGAAAGTCTTGATTTTTATTAAATTAATCCATATAATTACTTATGAACTGAATTTTCAAGTAGCCTTCAGATATTTTAAATTTCCGTGCATTTGATATTGTTTTATCCACTAATTCATTCATCTGCTTTTTTTTTTCTAAAAATGTTGTATGCGAGTATTGAGCAACAACCATAGAAGATAAGTTCAATTCTTTTAAAAAGTCTCAAAAATGTTTAGGAACTATAACCACATGAGAAGTGTAATCTGACCCTTTTACTCATTCTTTCCTCAGTCCCCCTAAAATGTATATAATTTATGGTTACTGAAAATGCGACCTTTGACATGACTTGTACACAAAGATGAATATACATTTCCTAAGATAAACACAACGTCCCATAAAGCCATTTTAAAAGCCTTCAAGTTTGATTTAACCCATATTCTTAGACTGTGTGTGTGTGTGTGTGTGTGTGTGTGTGTGTGTGTGTGTGTGTGATCTGCAGAATTCTTAGCCATACCTGCCATTTAGGGATATCAGTCTACGTATATGGAAGAATGGTTATAGTTTTCAAAACCACTTAACAGATTTGCTATGCAAATTTTGAAATAGAAGCTGAACAAATTTCTCTTTCTTTCTTTCTTTCTTTCTTTCTTTCTTTCTTTCTTTCTTTCTTTCTTTCTTTCTTTCTTTTTCTTTCTTTCTTTCTTTCTCTCTCTCTTTCTCTTTCTTTCTTTTCTTTCTTTGTTTCTTTCCCTCTCTGTCTCTGTCCCTCTCTCTCCTCCGCCTCCCTCCCTTCCCAAAAAAGAGAAAGAATCTGGAACTACTGAGAATGATGTGATTATAAAGGGAGGGAAAGAGTTTAAAGGTAGATGGGGGCCAGCAGCGGTAGCTCAGGTCTTAGGATTGGAAGCCTATGTGAACTTTAACTAGATTTTCATGCTGCATGGACCAGCAACTGATATGTGTGTTGTTGTCTTATTATTTATACATAGAAATTAGCAAATAATAAATAAAATTGAAACAAAATACAGTGAAAATTTAGGACTGCTAACATTTTCTCCTGTTGGAAGCACAACTAGTCACAAGGTTGAATATTAAAATTGAGGGGAATTGCTGTGAACTAAGTTATATGCAGGTGGAAGAGAGCGTAGAGAACTGACTCAGAAAATTTAATACCTGGTGATGACTTTTGCCATTCAATGTTTTCCCTCCTTGTTATATTTACAACTCCATTAAAATTCACAAGACAGTTATTATTCGTCTGATCGACATTTTGGTGTATTCTAGAACCTCATATAAAAAAATCCAATAGTTCTATGTCTCTATATTGACTCAGAAAAATAATCAGTAAAACTTTAAGACATATCTCTTACCTACTTTCTCTTTGATCACATAATATAATACACGGGATGCTATTCAGTTTGGTGCGTGTCTTGGA
This sequence comes from Hystrix cristata, assembly GCA_004026905.1. Lineage (NCBI taxonomy): Eukaryota > Metazoa > Chordata > Mammalia > Rodentia > Hystricidae > Hystrix > Hystrix cristata. The sequence continues at coordinate 45,192 of PVJO010011881.1, read as the reverse complement.
TTATTTGGTGGAGAATCCAATGATTTCAAGGGTTTATACCCAGTTTCTCTCATCATCTAACAACTGAGTTTTTTCCTCTGTTGATTGTTCATCAGTTGAATTCCCAGAAAAGATCTAGGTTGAAGTCTTTATGAAAGCCAACTCCAACACATACAGCCCCCAACATTGTAGAAGTGTAACTAAAACGCTATCGATAACAATTATACAGGCAAAATAAGTTATGAATCTGAAATCCAGATAGCTTAAGTAGATGCAATTTTTTTTTAAAATAAAGACAGTGTCCTGGTATTACAGATATGAATGTAAGGTACCTCAACTCCTTCTGGGCAATGGAAAAAGGCAACAGTGTAGAAACAGGTGTTATCCAATACATAACTGGATGGTACCTGGATAGTACTTCGCTTTTCTACTACTAATTTTATGAGCTAAGGAAAACAATTTAAAATGATTATTTTTAAGGAATAAAAGGAAACATACAGAAGTCAAAAGAGCTGAACTAGTCACACACAGTGTCAACAATACCAAATCCAAGTGTAATCTAAAGAAGCAGATAACCATAACAGAAAGAGGCAGGCAAGAGGGTCAGTAGGTGAAGTTAAATATTTAACTCTAGAAAGACTTTTGCTCCTCCATACATTTGGCTAGTTATGGGGCAGCTGTAGATTAAAAAAAAAAAAATGGGGGCTACTCTAGAAGAGACTCGTGTTTGTGAATCAGAGACGAAGGAAATGACCTCATATCAGGTAAAATCCTAGCTGTTTCCAGAAATACTTCCTGACCATTCTAGTTCAGGGGTCATACAGCACACATGTGGGGTCCAGCAATCATTGTTTCAGCTTTGCTTAGGTGCTTGGTTCTATAATTCATGGTTTGCTACCTCAGTCCATTGTAGTGAGGAGCTTCAGGAATATGGTATACTTGTATTGTATCTTCCAGACTGATTCGCTTTTGATGAGGTGCTCAATAAATGTTTATTAAAGAAATCCATCAAATTATAGAGCACAAATAACTGCATGTTAAGGTGCCTTATTCGTTATAGCAGTGTGTCTTTTGGAGGCAAAGGAAAAAAGTCACGGCTACAAAAAGCTTAGAGAATATTCACATGCCCTAGAGGCTATTTTTAAAGCTTACATATGTTGTTCATCTATCCAGTCTTGGCACAGCAGTCAGAGGGCAGAGTCACATCTATTGACCACCATCTGGAGCCAGACTGCCTACATTCAAATTTCAGACTTTACCCTGTCTGACTAGGTGATATTGGGCGTGTCATTTATTACTCCTGTGTTCCTCAGAGGTAAGAAAAATTATTCCTAGTGTCATGTGGTTGCTCTGTGATTGAATGATTATCCTATCTAAAACAGACTCTTCAGCACAAAGCAAGCATTTGGCAAATATTAGCTATTATTACCTGAACTTCTATCAATCACACATCTCTCTGACCTTTGGTGGTTTGAATCATAGATCCTAAGGTATCTCATCACTTACAGCCTGTGGTTGACACCAGCAGCCCATTGAGTTGTGGATTACTGAGGGTAGCATTTTTGAGGCCAATGAGGCCATATCTCTGATAGATAATTATGTGTATTTCTAATTGTTCAAAGGTCTTATACTGAAAAAATACAAAGTATTTAAGGACATGGCATTTCATGTGTCTAGATCCTATATGCAGTATGAATCACAAGAAACTACCTTCTGAGAAATTCTTGATCTAAATCAAATTCACCTATTTCTTAATGGTGTCTTTTAGATCTGTGCTTCATGTTGGCTTCCCACAACCATTACTTAAATGTTGGTACCGTTACATCAAGTAGATGCTATATCAGAGATAATATATGTTTCATCCTCTGGAATCTTGCCTCATTAGCCATAGTCCCATATATTTTCCTACAGAGACAGGAAATTAGAAATAGAGTGGCACTGGCACTAAATTCCTCTATCCAATGTTTTAAACTACCAGAACTATTTGTTTTAATTTTACTTTTACCTTGAGAATGAATATTTTAGTTCAGAAACTCTCAGTTAAAAGAAAGAAGCTAGTTAAAATTTACTTCAGGAGAAGCAGTTGTAATAAGAATACAGTGGTATTTTGCAGACTTATACATAAAAACACATTAGGGCCTCAGAAATTACTAAATTCATAAATAAGAAATTCAGGAGTATGACTTTTATTTCTTTCTGTACTTTTATCTCATCTTCTTTCTGGACTGAGAGATTTTCTTTAATACATAGTCCACATAGACATAAGGATCTGAAAATTTAATGTAAGTCAATATGTACAGTATTTTGGAGGGGTGCTTGAAATTGAACTCAGGGTCTTGTGCTTTCTAGGCAAGCACTCTACCGCTGAGCTAAATCCCTAACCTCTATATACAGTACTTTTAATCCCCTTCCTTTGGCTAATGTGCAAAATATCTTCTACCTTATCATCATGGGAAAGAAAAACTAGGAGTATTTCAAATATTTACTGCTCAATTATAATTAACATATTTTAAAACTTAAGATATTTAAGCTTAATTGTCAATGTGATTGACTTGGAAACCATCTAGAGGGTTAGTAAAGTTTATATCTGGGTATCTGTCTATGTCATAGAAGCATGACCTTGAGGTTTATGTCTGGTCCTTGTGCTCCTCCTCTCTGGTACTCTGTCCAAAGAACTCTGCTATGGCCAGCATGAGGTAAGCAGCTGCCTCCAAACCCTTCCAACATGATATTTCTGCCTTGGAACCAGCTGACCATGGACTGAATCCTCTGAAACCATGAGCCAGATGAACATTTCCATTAAATTGCATGTGTCACCTATAATATGTAGCAACAGGGAACTGATCAATATGATTCTCCATGATCATTAAATTACAAAGAACTTGCTATATTAGTATATATAGATTTATGTATAGATGTGTGTATCCATTCACATATATGCTTATATATATAAAGTATATATATTTATTGAATGTGAAATTTTAAGAAATTCTACTAAGTACAATATCTGTAAAATTCAAATTGACAAAATTATACACAGTGTAAAAATATTAAACAGTTTCACTATATAGATTATACTATTGAAACACTGGCTGTAAGATTAGTGAAGGAAGAGTCCATTTATCTTTTGTTGTTCATGGTCTAGAACAAAGCATATCATATATTATAGGAGTTTCTCAAATAAAAACTAACTCAGTTTAATATTTTTAGAAAACTGAAGAAATTGACAGAAACAATAATAAAGTAGAAAACCAAATCACATCTAACCACATGAAAATAAAATTTAGTTTATAATACACAATGATAATTAAATTCTAGTGGAATGATAAGTAGGCTAGTTTTAGAGAGCATTGATATTCTCTAAATTTTAAAGTTGAAATATTTGAATCATAATCAAGAGAGATTTGATTGTCTCCAAATTGATGCTTAATCTTCATATATTCTTTCTTGTGATTTTTTTGGTTGTAATACATTTTCCAAACCATAATTTATAGTTCAGGGTTTCAAAAAGACTGTAAGGCTGCTACTCAGAGGGATCTTGCAGTATCATTTGTTTATTGTTATGCCCAAGCTTTAATAAAACTGCAGTTTAGTTAGTAGCAGAAAAAAAGAGATGTACAAAAATAAGGATATCCCCCCTCCCCTAGAAGCAGCTTTTACTGATGGATTATCTCCAGAAACCAAAAGAGCTGTGTATTCATTTCTGGTTTCACCCTACACCTCCAGGATCAGGACCTCCATTGTTCTATCTGGAGAAAAAATATAAACTGCCTCTTGGTTTCCCAAAACCTGAGTCTTTACTCTCCCTGTACAGCCTAATTTAGAAACTCTGGCATTATTGTGTTGCTGTCCCCACTCCCCCGCCCCAATGCTCGCTGAACCTTCTTACAAACAATCAAAGATGGATTGGGGAGGGGGGCAGTGGGTAGCTGGTCAGATGAGTGAGAAGAGCGATGCATAAGAAAATAGGAACATAGCCTATCAAAGGTCCCTCTATCCCATCTCAGTGGCTCGATCTTTCATTGCTTGCGTTTCTCTTTGTGCTGGATCACAGCTTTCTGAATCAGATCAGGAATTTCCACTGCCTGCCTTGGACACAGCTCCAAGCGATGAGATAAGCTACACAAGGGTTCAAAGTGATCAGTCAGGCATATTTTGCCACCCCTGTACATCTTTGCTGTTTGTCCATCCAGCTCAGGGACTGCAATTTCTTGAACAGTAGTAGGATATGCGGCAGGAATGTCAAATTCGATATCAAACCCGTATTTGAGGAGGTCATGGATGTACCAGCGTTTCCCAAACCACCGAGTCCCTTCCTTGTTGTACTCCAGTTGGAAGCAATCATCGTTTGCATTCTCGTTATTCTCCACATACCGGAAAAGGGACTGATAGTCCTCCTTTAGTTGTTGTACCCAACTCCCAACCTCGGGGTCCGGCATTTGTCTTCAGCACTGGGATTTCAGACAAGACATGGCAAGTGGCCTGGTCTGCCATCTTGGACTAGAAGATACTTCTTATCAAGAAAAAAAATGTAGGCATCACAGGACTGCTAGAATTGGTCATCATTATTGCAAAGCATTATCCCTATTAAAAGTGCCACGCTCATAAATAGGAATATTACCTAAATGTACAAATGGAAGACTCAAAATAAAATATGAATTATTTAATTTCGATGAATGTTTTTATTAAAAATTCGATTATAACATTACACGCTTTATAGATGTATCACATTTTCAAACTGAACTATATAAATTTGTACAGCTAAAATTATTTTAAAATATTAGATTAAATAGAATGGACTGAGAAATATAACAAGTTAAAATGAATAGTAAATACAAATTGGCTGAAAAAATATGTGAACCTCTTGGTCAATGAAAATCAGGACCATGTGATTTTTATCAAAATTTTAATGGAGACATTTTACACACTGTTTCATGAATCCTTTGAGAACACAAAAATATCCTCCCAACTCACTTGCTGATACCCATATACTCTTAATTCTAAAGTAATCAAGGCAAGTATGAGGGAATAAAAATAAATTATCTCTCATGAACATATATTTAAAAATATTAAACAAATTATATTTATCAGTGTATTAAAATTTTAAATCATCGACAAAGAGGGTTTATTCCTAGAATCCATGGTTAGTTACTTTAGGATATATATATATATAATCTTCTTACATCTCAGTGCATAAACTGAAACAAAGTATATGAGTCTCTTCAAAGATCTAGAAAACTGTGTTAGTAAGATTGAGAAATAATATCACTAGGAACTTTTATTATGAACAATTTCATCTGGAGCCACAAAACTGAAGACAATATTTTCTAAAAATTCTCACAAGAAAGTTGCAAGACAATTTATTGATGTCATGAAAATGCAGTTTAAAATTCCTAGTCCCCAAAACAATGCTAAGGTTTTCTTTTTATTACAATAGCCACCATAAGCACATGCTAAATTTAACTTTAATATTAATTACCTATGTAATCCCAGAACTGTGGAGGCTGAAGCAGGAGGATTGCCATGAGTTCAAGGCCAGCCTGGACTACAGAGCAAGTTCTAGGTCAGCTTGAACTATGTAGTGAGACCCTGTCTCAAACAAAACAAAACAAAACAAACAAAACAAAATTCATTACTCAAAAGAAAATTCACAAATTTGTTCTTCAATCATACCAGCAACATTTTAAATGGGGCAATATTCATGGACAATACTGGAAAAAGTCCAATCAAATGAAGAAGAGGTGGTGGCTCAGTAGCTCTGTGTGGTTAGTAATGCACACGCTGAACAGCATGGAGACCAACGTTTCATTTAGAGCAGGAAGCTCTGCTGGGTAGCACTGCTCTAGGGAACGAGCAAGGAAGAGTTTTTCATGGAGGACAGTTGACGGATGTGTAACCCCTCTCTCACTCTCCATTCTCCTTTGGCTTGGGATATTAATGTTCCTCATCTCCACCGTGAGCTCAAGGGCGCATCCTGAAAGAAATACTGACAGACAGCAGGAGCGTTTTCGGGACTAGACCGCCCCGGCGACCTGGGATCAGCTGCTACGAAGGTTTTCAGAGCACTGTTTCAGATCCGCCTTGGAAGGTAGTATAAATTTATCTGCTTCTCGGCCAGTTTGGTCCTTGGAAACTAACTAGACTTGTGTTACCTTCACAGGTTTTACCTAAGAAGATTTCCTGCCTAGAAAAACATGAAACTAGAAACATGTGGAGACAATGGAAAGTCAAAAAGCAGAAAGTCCCTGCAACTATGAATTTGAAAGCCCCAAAATATATACTATATCAAGGAAAAGTTATTGCTAACCACCCATCACTTCTACAGGAAGTCAAAACCAGATTACAGGAGTATTGGCCAAAGACCTTTTTTTAAATTTCCTTCAATACCTTCTCTGCACCCAATCACATTTAGTTAAAGCTAGAAGAATTGGAGAGTCGATGAGGAAGAATAAGGTACAACGCCTCCAAGCAATGGAGCAGAGCGGGTTATTTTGGAAATAGAAACACATTTTTGGAATTTGTCTCGGGAGCATTTTTGTACATAATATGACCATATAATATATATTCTTAGAATTAGCCTATAATTTCCATTTATGCTGATTACAGAGCCACCAAGAGGCAGAAAAATGTTTCTCAGCATCTTGTCTCCTTTGTCAGTTTCTCTACATCTACCTTAGACTTAGACCCTGATTTAAGAAGAGGAAACTCTTCCTGTAGTATAGCAATACTGTCAAAAGTACAGCCAGTAAGGCTGTTACATTGCAAAAATAAACAGGTAAGGTAATGGAATGGAAAACTAGATACAGGATAAGAACTATAAAGAAACAGTGAGCATATCGGAAATAGTTCAAACAAATGAAGAAGAAATGCCTAATTTACTAAACAGAATTTTTATCAATGAGTTTTATTGGTCAAGTGACAATAATTAGCCCCTCGAGGAGAAGAGTCCCACCACACGTAGCCTAGCAAGTAGCAAAACAATGTTATCCACCATGAACCGAAGTCCCAGGAAGCTAATAAATAATGATGCTTTATTCACAAAGTGAATGGACAGAGATGAGAGTTCGGAAGCTTCCGTCCTAGAAGGCCCGTGTGAATAGTCCTTCAGCTGACACACAGAGATGATCTGCACACACTCCTCTTGTGCTGTAAATGAAGAACGATGCATCCTCGCTCCCTAATTCCTTTTTTCACAGAAACAGATAAAGCAGTGGGGTTGGCCAGGTCCGATAAAATAGATATGTTTAAGTGGAACAAAAATGTCAAAACTTCTGAACAAGTAAAAATATTCCCGAAAAAAGACATATGCCCCCCACAGAGGGTAAAATTACTGAAGGTGCTTAATCACTTTGTAAAAAAAAAAAAAAAGAAATGTCCTGTGCCTAAAGCAACTTCTCAACTTCTTATGCAATTGCACAGGAATGAAAACCTGCACATATACGAATAACTTTCTCAGCAAATATTTATTTGATAAATAATTAAAGGATTCATACACTATATTATGAACATACATTAATAGCTCACTGGATAGCCAAAAGTTACAAAATCTAAAATTTTCATGAAGAAAATATGGAATATGCAAAATAGGATGTAGAAAATATGGCACATGAATAATTAATAATTAATATGCCATTTATATTATGATTTCATGTTCTATACAAACAAAAATTTAAAAGATAATCTAAAATGTGTGCATTTGTGTGTAAAGAAAAATATTCTGGAAAAGTAATACAGAATTAGCATTAGCCTACATGATGTAAAATACTTAAGAAAGGAAATAATATGTTAGCAAACTAAAGAATAAAATAGGTAGTTTAAAAAAGCAAGAAAGCTAAATGAGTTTTCAAAGACTCTTTTATGCCATTTAAAAAATAGAGATATTCATCATTCATACTCAACAATTTGGAAAAAAATTAAAGAAACTTTTTATATGTTATTGGATTGATGAGTAATTGGGTATTTGTTATATCTGATAATTTTTTATGCTTGACAAATGTAGTTAAATTTAAATTTATAAAAGTAAGAATGCTCTTATTTCAATGCATGTTTGAAATGTAGTTACATTTCTTTGGGTGAATCAATATATTTTTAAATATCTTGATTCTTTTTGATTCCTTTAATCCCCTTTCTAATCTCCCCCAACAAATTATTAAAAGGGTCATACAACAGGACCAAGTTAGCTTCATCTCAGGAATTCAAGGATGGTACAACACGCACAAATCTGCACCTTATAAATAGAATCAAGGATTTTAAAAAAATCATATGATCACCTCAATAGATTTGGAAAAAACCTTTGACAAAATCCTTGAATATAAAAATCCTAAGGAAAATATTTACAGAAGGACCTTTCATCAAAATGATAAAAGCCTGGTATGGTAAACCCATAGCCAACATCACACTTAATTGGGAGAAACTGAAAACACTTTTTTTTCTAAACTCAGGAAGTAGATAAAGGTGTCACTCCCATTACTTCTGTTCAATATAGTAACTTAGAAAGTTACTATATTTATCATTAAAATTTTTGCCTGTTTTTACATAAGAATTTAATTTTGGAAACCTAAAGAATAAATGCAAGTTGTGAGACAAGTTGTAAATGTTAATATTTTTTCAGTGTGTTTTGTGTAATACAAAATGTGAAGCTTATATTCATAATAAAAGAACATTGCTTAAGTAATGGCCTAGCCACCCTGTAAAAAACTGATGCTCTAAAAACTAAGTACATAAACAATTTTATTTATTGAAAGAAATAAAATAGATTTTTATTAAACAATGAGTGTGAAATGTTTAGATTCCAAAACTTTGCAGAATTACTAAAGTTTCAGTAATGAAAACAAACATTTTTCTGCATATTCAATTGAATTCATCTGTTCTTAATAATTGTTAAATTAGCTGTGTGAATCTAATGTATTAAAAATGTAATAAAGTATTTTCAGTTTCTCTGTCACATTAATCAGACCTAAATTGTGTATCTCTAGAGAGTTATAATATTACACAGTTTTGAAAAGATTCCAAACATTTACATAGTTTGGTATAGAAAGGACATGCTTTTCTGTAATAAGAACTTGAATTGTACCCCCCCAGCCCCCGCCAAGAATGTTCCATTATACTTTATTGGACCCCATTTGTGAGTTATTGACCTCAACTACTGGGCTTCAAAATGCACTTAAGTCCAAGAATTTGAATGGGCTTTTGAGACAGGCTGCTGAGGGGCCAAGCTTGGCAGGCAACTTTTCTGTCGGCAGTTCAGGCCATGACGGGTCCATGTATAGTGTGCACTGATCTCTGAAGCCTCCCTGTTCAACCCCAGCACTGACCTCCAGGTCAGGGATCTTCAGGGTCATCACACATCTCTGCTGTGTTAATAAAACCAGACTCTCTCCAACAAAAGTGTGCCTCAGACTTCAAGTAAACTTTAATTTCCACAGAGGCCTGCTTCCAAACTACATGAGAAACTAGGTGTTAATAATTCTGGAACTCATTCACCACACAGATAATGTACCTGGTCTACAGTGTGTATTTCTTGTGAGAGTTGTTATCATTATTCTCATCTTCTTTAAGTATTGGAAAATAGAGAAACATATCTCTGTACAGCAATAAACTGCGATTTGTGAAATCATACTTTGATCACCTCTTATTTTAACCACATAAAAATATATTAGTTTACACTTCAAAAGATTTTTGATAGTAGTTATTACTTCCTTATTTTAACCACATAAAAAACATTTATCATACACTTTAAGAAGTATTTTTGATAGGAGTAGCATTTTTAACTAGAAGTATCTCTGACACCAAATAATTTTAGAACAAGCTTATGATAAAAATTATAATAAAAACATGGAATAAAACAGACCAAAAACATGTATACTAGCTCTTTTTAAATGACTACTGATTCTTCTAAGATTTTTTTAATACAGTTTTTCTTTTTTAAATAATTGTGGTACTTCATTTTACACAATTACGCCAAGTGTTATTTTTCTCATTGATGGCTTTTAAAAAGTAAAAAACAATTTCATCACAATATTACTTTCCTAGATGGTGTGGTAATTTTAGTGGTACTACGGCTAAAAGAAATGAAATTATAGTTAGAATTTCACCATAAAATATATATTTAACTATAGTGATTCTTCTATTATTTAACTGGTATATATAGAGACAGAACAAATAGTATGCTTTTTATTTTATTTACTCTTTGGTAAACATAGACCATATACTTACTTTTTATTTTAGCCTAAATAATTGCAAATTTTGAACAATATTTCCAAAATTTAGTAATTATAGATTTCATTTGATGCAGCAAGTATCACTGACATTTAAAATACAAATTGCACGTTTAAAATTTAGTACTTATTTGCCCTAGTGACATTACTACAAGGAAGAAAATAATCACACACCTTGGCTTAACATTTATATCTAAAAAGAGTCATTGACCTTCAGTTAGTGCCATAAAAATTTTTAAATAATTCTATTCAACTGAGTGGCTCAGTAAAGAATTTCTTTTAATAAAATGATATTATCTAAATTAAAAGTGCATTTATGTGTGAAAACATAAGGTCAAATCCATTTGCGCTTTACATATTATTCAGAAGCATGAAAAAATCATCTTATTAAATCATAATTATTAGAGTTTTAAAATTGCTATTTTACTTTATATCTATGAGGCTTCAGCTCCTCTTTACAAATTAATGAACAACGCACCGCATAAGCATTTTTAGCTCACTTAAGTAAATATAGCTAATTTTTAAAAATGTTCATCACTACTCAAAGATTTTTAAATGAATTTTACAAAATTGCTCTAGGGCTAATGAATAAGAAGCTATTAGACTGCTTACAAGATGATGAGAGTTGTATGAGTGATTTAGAAAACACCCTTGCTACTCACTTATTCCTCATCGAATAAAAAAATTAACAGAAACATCATCAAATTTAGAAATATATTTTGTGTTTTGGTTAATTAATTATGAAACAAGAGCTCAATCGAGCAAGATTTCTTATCGACCCTGTTGTATTGCGTTAAGTATACTGCAACATCAAATGCAATCTGCCGAGCAGTAGGACGCTTTCTTCAGTAAGTTTTGTGTTTAACATGAAGTGTGAAGGGCATGGTGTCCCTGCCAAGCAGAGAAGAGCAGAAAGGGAGGAGAGAGAGAGAACTCTAGGACAAAGTCTCCTCTGTGTATTCATTCACTGTCTAGGCATTCATTCATCCACCCAGTCAGACAATCTCATCCCCTAATTAATATATACTTAGTACACAAAACTGAGTAATACTTGTTCTAACACCTTGTAACTTGAATCCTAACACTAAAATAGTCAAGCAGAAGCAATTAAAATAAAGTCATCATAAACATGTAGCCTAAAATAACTATAACCTTTGCTGTTCAGTGTTTTTATGGCCAGAATCTGCATTCCTTTTGAAAGAACTTTCTTTCCTCTTGTTAGAGATCTTGCCTACTACCAAATTCGATTACCTTAAAATCCAATTTCAACATGTTTTTCAGGTTGGTGGTATGAACTGAAGATGTGCAGTTAGAATTTCTTCCTAGCAGCTTTTTTGTTTTTTTAACTACTCCATTTCAACTAAGGCAGAGATAAACATGGATCTCCACCATCATGTTGCCTGTACAGGTTAACATTTTTTTCCTAATTCACCTGCTAAAGAAACTGTATTTTTGTAGGAAATCTAGGCTCCATATTTCTGTCAGCAGAATTCACAGGTTTTATTTTCTATCTTCCTGATCACCAAAGCTACTTGGCCCCAAAGTAAAATCTGAATTTACAGCTTACTAATTTTTCTAAATTTCTTCTAACTTATGGTATATATTCTACGAGATAGCCTAAATTTCTCCAACTATTAACCAAGCATTTAAAAATGAGCTTTCTTTCTCTACATAACATTTTAATGTCCAAAATTCTTACATGCATTTAACTGGGAAATATTTCTGGTTATATTACTTAAAAGTGCATCTAAAACAGTCTTTTTCCATTTGTTTGACCATTTAGAGGGAAAATTACATAAAAGGGAAAAGGTAAAGTGCCAGTAATACGAGGCCACCTGGATACCACCCTTATTGTAAGTAACTCAAAGGAGGTTTGAGGCAGTCTGGGATCCACCACGTATGGAAAAGGCTGGGATGACAAAAATCACTCCCGGCCACAGCGGGCCTGCTGCTTCTCCATCCTTGTGATCTACTCAACAGCTCAGTCACGAAACCCAATAAAACCACAAAACCAAAAAATTCAAAATGTGTGAATGAAATGAGATATTGTTACCAACAAAACCCTAAATTAAGCTTTCTACCTTCACTTTTATTCATCAAAAGATATCTTCTGTGAAAGTCACCCAGCTGGGGCATGCGCTATTACGTGCCCCCAGATTCGCTGTAGATCACACTTCTGACGTGTGTTGAGAGAGCAGTCGTCTAGGCTACTTCCTAGCAACTTGGAGTTTATGTTTGCTGAAAACACCGACTCTTCACTTTAACCTGCAGAAATCGGTTGGGTGATTAAAGTAAAACAAAAGGCTTGATGGTCCATCTTCTTATTGTGTGTGTTCCATTTGCTGCCTTTATTGTTGGTGTCAAACTCTACTCGGCTGTGCGCATAGATATGTTCATCATTTAAATATGCTTTCTAGACTACAATACAGTGTTAATTTGGAGGCTGGATTTTTCCAACCTTTTCCTTCCTTCCTTCCTTCCTTCCTTCCTTCCTTCCTTCCTTCCTTCCTTCCTCTCTCTCTGCCTGTTTGCCATTGTCTCTCTGTGTCTGTCTGTGCGTCTCTCTGTCTCTGTCTCATTCTCTTGCTCTCTCTCCCCTCTTTTGACTCTTCTCATTTTCAAATACCAAGTGGTGATGTGCTCAATGTACCCAAATTCTCTTTTAGTGTGACTGGGGATTTCCCCGAGTTCTGATTTTCCAGTGGCAGGCGGGTATTAGCTAAAGCCACATTGGCATTTCGAGGTTTTCTCACCACCCAAGAGAACACTGATTTTCCCTTCTTTACTCTCTAGACTGTAAACCTCTGCTCAGGTGAACTAACACACGATTAACACTCTACTTTGAAAAAGCACAAGGCCCCTAAGTGCATCCAGATGGAAGAGGTTTCAAGCCGCTAACTGGCTGCGGCAGAGGTTTAAATTCCCAGTTCAGATTGGTGCTTTCTATACCCCTCTTGCCATTTTGTGCTCTGATTGCTCTTACTTGCGTTCTTATGTCTTTTGACCACACTTGTTCTTTTTGCGCTGACCTCTCACTGAGCAAGTAACACTTGTGGTCAGTTCTTTAATTGACAAGGGGCTCCTGATGGGCAACAAGGCTTTTAGGGTTATTGTATTAAATCTGCAGTCGCTTGGCATACAAAACATTTCTCGTGAACAGTTTTGAAATAGTTCTTAAACTGCAATTACAGGGTTAACCTCAAACATTTGGTTTGTTTAATTTCACTCTTCTACTTTTTCCCTTTGCTCTCATGTCTTTCTTTTTTTATTTTTTTTTTTTTTGTTATTTTTACCAAGAACATGTATTGGTACATTGTATGCATAATGATCATAATCAACATGGTTATTTTGTACCTGTACGTGATGTGTCTTGGTTTCCCCCTCTTCCTCTCCCCTCCCTTCCATTCACTCATCCCTCCCTATTTGCAGCAAGTATTCAAAAGAGAGGAGAAGTAAATAGGGAAAGGGGGAATGAAAAAGGATGGTTAAAAGAAAAGGAAGATGAAAGAGAAAAAATGGAAAAATGTAGATAATCAGTCTTCTACTTTTATGCTTGTAGCACGACGATTTTGTTATTCTTGGAAATCTGTTATTTCAGCCAGTCCTAGATAAAATGTAAACATCTGTGAGGTAATGTATAGTCCAAAAGGAAATACAGGGTGTAAAAGATGCTTTCTAAAAATCTAAGGAGCAATGAAGCTTGCATAAAGTTTACATCAAAAATAATTTAAAGATTAACTCTATAAACTGGTAGATTTATCCACCACTGTATTTCAGTTTCATTTAGTTTATAATCACTGTTCAGTTATTCATTATAACTTTTTTCTTGACTTACATATGATTTATAAATGAATTAGTTTATAAATTTATGGGGAATATTATTTATTTTTATTATGAGTGTTTGCCATATCACTACTCTGGTCAGAGAAGATACTACATATATGTTTAATTCTTTGAGTAAAACAGGATGTAGTTTATCACTAAGTACATAGTGGGTTTTCTAAATTTTTCATATACAGCTTGAAGATAAGTTAGATTCCACAATTACTGGATATATTGCTATATAAATGTCAATTAGGTAAAATTTGAAAATTTTACTTTTCAAACACATTACACCCACGCTTGCTCCATGCCTTGACCATTTCTACTTTTTTAAATGTACAATTTTTGTTTTTCAACATATTTTGTTAATACAATAACTAGTGTGTAAATATTTAGATCTGAAACATTGTCCTCTGTCATTTATTAGGAAATGCAAAGACCTAACATTTGTCCTTTCTGACTTTTATGTGATTGTGTATAATATTTTAATTTTGTATGTATTTAAATTCTATTATTTAAGTCATTTTTATTTTTTATATATGTTACTGTTCTTAGATGTGTTATATTCTATGTTGCTCACCGTAATGTTTAACTTTATAAGAGGTGATTGCTATGTCATAAATTACACAAATATTTTATGAAAAATTATCCTGAATAAGAACCATGTGGCTGTAAGTATGTTTTGGTTGAGGTTAAGACTTCATTCAATAGTTTGAATAAAGCAGATTTTTCTTACTAATATGGGTGGGCCTCACCTAATCAATTGAAGACCTGAATACAGATTGAACATTCATAATATGATATCCAAAATGCTTCAATATCCAAAACTTTTTAAATACTAATGTAAAGTCACAAATGGAAAATTTCATTCTGACTTCATGTATCAGGTGGTAGACAAAATAAAGCTACATGAAAATATTGTATATTACCTTCAGGCTGTGTGTGTAAGGTACGAATGAAATATAAATGAATTTGACTTTCTTCCCATCCCCAAGATTATTCATTATGTATATGTAAATACTACAAAAAAACCGAAATCTGAAAATGTTCTTGTCCCAACATTTTGGATAACGGGTACTCAAAGTATATAACAAAAAGGTTGAATAAGAAGGAATTTCTTTTTCTTGAATGTCCTGGAAGACACCAGGCTTTTCATGACTTCTGGCTCAAAGTGAAACATCAGAATTTCTTTGTCTTGAGTTCAGTGCTGTCTTTTACATCATCAGCTCTCCTGCTTCTCTGGCTTTGGACTCACATTGGAATTACACTAGATCTTGGGACTTCTCAACTTCCACAACAGTGTAACCCAATTCTTTTGAATTGTCTAATATCTAACACATGTCTCTAGAAAGATTGCATAACTATCCTGTTGGCTCTCTTTCTCTGGAGAACCCAGACTAATACATCAAACTATCTCATTTTCTTGACACATGTACACTAATTAGTCACAGTTCCTTCCTTATTCTACAGAATTGCCTTTGTCCAGCTAGATCCACTAACTCATGGAAATTCTGCCCAATCCCACATTGTCCCCATCTTGACAATAAGCCAGTGATTAACTGGCAAATTAATACCAAGAGTTGAACCCCTAGGCTTGGGAGAAGGACGGCAAGGTGATTTACAATTTATATTCAGATTATTCCATAAAGTTAAAGCTATTCTCCATCACAGACTACAGTGATACCTTGGTTCAAGAGCACTTCTGTTTGCCAATAATTTGGTTTGCAAACAAAAGCATTCAGCAAAATTTTGCTTCCATTCATGAGCTCTAAATTGGGTGACAAACATCACCTTGACCTTGAGCATATTCCACACAGAACATGAACGCAGCTGTTTTCCCCAGAATCTCGGCACAAATGAAGCTCTTGAACCAAAGTACCACTGTATATGCTTTTGTTTTTATAATTCCTGAGGAATCTCACTTTCTTCATTCTTATTTCAAGAGAATGTCCAAAGTAAACTGCTGAAAAAGAAATCTGTTCCTCAGACTCTGTCTCTAAGGACCCAAGGTAACTGGGCCCAAGAAGCTGATGCCACAGAAGCATTTCTAAGGTCATATGAATTACCAGTTAGGCGGCAAAGAGAACATCATCACTAGCGCTTAAGAGAGTAGTGGCAATAAGAAGCACTTTAGGGCAAATGATCATTCATACTTTTATGTACACTGACCTGTGATGAGGCACAGGTGGGGTGAAACTCACTAAGTGGGACAAGTATCCAGCCAGTCACAGATATGAAGGAGATTTACATTAGAACTCTGGAATTAGAGTGGCTATTTCACTCAAGAGAGAAAATTATAGGATTGTATCGATTAATTGGTTTAGTATTATAGAAAACTAGGAGCATTTAGATGTCCTCACTGAGTGCTTTTAGAGACCCTCATCATCCACTGCCCGTAGTCATAAACAGGTGAAGGTCAGACTAACTCTTATCATATGTTGATTCAGGGTGATCATGGAGAGGAAGTAGGAGTGTTAGATTTGGTTTAGGTGTTTGTGTATAAACTCACTTGAAAAGCTCGAATTCTCAAATTCACTGAGTCGTCTGTGCTTGTGTTTTGTATTTCTTGCATTTTAATTTCTGTAAGTTTATATTTTATTGTAAAAGTTTATATATTATTATATTTCTGATTTAATTTCTCTGCTAGAACTGTTTTATTTTTTAATTTTTTAAAAGAATTAATCATACATATTGTAAATTTTTTTGTTAAGTTCAACGTTCCCTTTTTCTAAGGATGTGTTTGTAGAGTCTGTATTTTCCCTTGCTTTCTGGTCCTTATATGACTAATAATTTGTGATTAAATGCTCAGCATTATTTATTCAGTCTGTATGAATAATGTTGCTTTTTGCACTGTCTTTCTCCAGAGAGGGTTTATATTTGCTTTTTGAAGATTATTTGGCTAGAATCAGAATGTCTTAATACGATACACAGTTAATCTGATTGGAAAGTACCAAAAATATCAAGGAAATTACAAACAAGAAAGAAAACACAATTGACTTAAACGTTTTTTGTCCCTATAGGAGGACCTATTGTTCCTTTCAAGAAAATATTTACTTTCCTCTATAAATGGAGGTTTATGAGAAATTTTAAATTATACATAAAACTTCATACTTCCTTACAATTATTTATTTTTCAGGAATATTTTAAAGGGAACAAAAGGATATTTTAGAAGATTGCATTTGATGTGCATTAATAATATTGTAGTAACTAAATTGCTGAACAGAGAACAAGAGATGAAACGAAAGCCAGGAGAAACTGAAGCAAATCATCCATCACAAGTTTGTTGGGGTAAGTGTGGTCAAGCTCTCAAGTGGAACAACTACGAAGCCAAAAAGTACTCTGTATAAAAACACATTAAACAGGCTTTTATAAAGACATTCCTTATAACAATGAATAAAGCAGACTGGAGGTGGACAAAGTGGATATTGAGGTCCCAAGAAAACTATCAAATACCTAAACTAGTCATTGAAAGGTCGAGGAAGAACTATTGGAAGTGGATGATTACAAAAAAAAAAAAAAATAGTGATTTGTGGATTTTGATAGCAGTGAATAGCTGATAACAGCAATTCCATGAAGACTTGGAGTGCAGTCCCACATCATAAACACAATCAAAGGCTGTATAGAAAAGACATGAGAAATCTCACCTGAACAATATGAGGGGGGGTCTAAATACAGGGTTTGTTGTTTGTCACAACAGGAGAATGGTGTTGAAGATAGTTCTGCCAAGCCTCACTCATTATAGTGATGGCCACTCTGTTGAGATTAATCTAAAAGCCATTTTTAAGGCATCCTATTCTTATAGTGAAGAGATTTGCTCTTTATTTCCTGAAGCCAAGAAACTGTTGATATTTTTGTGTGTCTTTTTTCTAAGTGGAATCATCTAACAAATCTGAGCCAATTGCATGAAATAGTAAAATTTTAAAACAATGTGTATGCATACATATTATAATCATATGGTCCTAAATTCCTAATTGTATTATACATGCATAGGAAAATATGTATATATCTGTGTATGCATGTGTTATATTTAATAACATTTGTATTTTTATACACATATAAATACAAATATATAAAATACTAAATATTTTATAATGCATAGGACAACTTCTCTTCCAACAAAATATTATTCAGCCTGAGAGTTGAAAACTCAAGCAACAATGTATAGATAAGTCATCTGTTATTAAATGTTAGGATTGAATGTTATTTCTTATTATAAGTTTAGCAGATTTGTCAAGCAACATGTACTAATTTAGTCCTTATGGTATATCATGTGCCATCCTTTCAATGACAGAACCAGTACTAGCCCAACTCATAGAAGAACTCTATGCAAAATGGGACACATTGATACTATCTTCCAAAATAGGTAATGGTTAAACATACTTATAATAGTTCTGAGTTAATACTACTCATTGGAAAAGTAAAATGTAAAATTTGTAAAACTATATGCAAAATCTCTTGATAGGAGAAACATCTCATCTGACTTTTCTAAAAATATTCTCTATACTCACATGGAAAACCCCAAATCCAGGGAAAGTCATTTCCAGACTCACTAGGTTGGTTTGTCACCCTATAAACTACACTAAATAGTAGTTGAAGAGGTCTGGTCTTTAAAGATAGATAAAATATATGATCTTTAAAAACTTTCAGTTAATGTTTTCAGAAATATACAACAAAATAGAAACAGAGAAAGGTGGGGGAGAGGGAGAGAGAAGAGAGAGAGAAACTTGGCATGGTAGAACTAGCACATGACTGTAATCCCAGCACTCTGTGAGAGAGGCTGAGGCAAGATGAGCACAAGTTCATGCCCAGCCTGGCAACCTGGGCAACTGAATGAGTTAGCAAGACAAGAAAGAAAGAAAAATAAAAGAAAAGAAAGAAAGACAGAGAAGAAAAGAGAAAGAGAGATGGAAAGAGAGCAAGAGAAGGAAGGTAGGAAGATAGTGAGAAAGAAAGAAAAGAAAAGAAAAGAAAAGACAAGACAAGACAAGGAAAGAAAAGAAAAGAAAAAGACTGAGCATGTAGTTCTCATGAGAAGGCCCTGAATTCAAAGTTCAATCCCCAGTACTGGAAAAGAAAAAAAAAAAAAAAAAAAGAAGAAAAAGAAAATAAGAAAGAAAAGAAAGACTTCTTCAAGTATAGATAAATGACTTATGTAATAAAAAAGAACAAAACGGAAGATGAACTCGAGATTTTGGTTGTGGCAATGGAGAGGTAATTTGGTGAGATTAAGAGAAGAACAAAGCATAATTCCATTGTGATTAAGTGCCTAAAGAATGGAATGTATTAGAACAATATAAAGGACTCCTTCTAGAGTTTTACTGCCAGCTTTGACAATAATCAAATGTCTGACCCTGAATAAGCCATCTAACTGTCCAGAGCCTGAGTTGTCTGCAAGTTAAGATGTGTCAGTTTAATCTCTGTGGTCCTCTCCTGACTTAGTATCCTAGAAAATAAACATTAAGATCAAGATTTAAATTACTTTATTCTCAGACATAAACATCATATCACCTTATTGCCCAATTGCCATGCAAACAGTTGAGAAGTAGAAAATAATTGGCCTTTGCCTGTTACATGTTACCGATCATTCAATCAGAGGTTATGTAGTGAAAAGAAATGTACTGTTGTGTCACACCTTACCTTCTGGGAAGGGACGTGAGCTAATAACGTAACTGTTCATAGCAAAATGTATCTCTACAGAAGAGTTTGCTTTCTGCATGAAGCTGGTGGGGGATTTTGAGTTAGTACATTTTCTTCTCATGACTTGCTAAAAAGACTTCCCACTTGCTTGGCAATCACTTAAAAAGGAAAGTGAAGTTTATAGTTTTATATTCCTTGGGACTTATGTACAGGGGGCATAAAAATGGGTTTCAGTGGTGGGATAGTTAAAACAGTTTTATACTGCAGTAATGTAAGTAATTATCTCTTTGACTGTTCTTCCAAGGCTCTTTTCACCTGTGCAGTCATATTAACCCCTAGAGCTTTGGAATCCAATGATCTACTCTGGGAACAGGCTCGGTCACTTACTACTGAAATATTGTAGACAGGCTAATTACTTTTTAAAAAATAAAATAGAGCTATAATATTTCCAGCAGTATAGAATTGTTTTAAACTTTAGTGTGATAATACAGATAAAGTACTGAATACAATAGTTTAAACATCCTGACTGTCCAATAAATGTTTCTTTGACCTACAGTTATTCGAAAACCTAAAATTAGTATTCTGAGACTAGCTAACAATAAAGTAGTCATTCACCAATTGTCATCAGTGAGCCATCTAATCCTGTTTTATAGATATTTATGTATATAGTAAATTTCACATTGATCAATAAGATAGACCTTAGATTTCAACTATTTCGGATCATAACTGACTCTTCCAACTAGAAATTGATGCATACAGTGAAGTAAGTGTTTTTAGTTGTAAGTGCACACTAAGCAAGCATTAAGTAAATTCTGGAATCATGAGCTACATATATATTATGTATATGTTTTGCTTTGAGTGAGGCGAAATACAAACAAAAGGATAAACGATGGATACGAAAAGGCAAAGGGTTAGATATAAGCTAATAGGCAAAGGGTCCAAGGGACCAAGAAGAGGGCGAAGGGGGAGGGGAATGGGAATCCAGAGGAATAATTATATCTTAAAAATAAGAACCTAATAACCCAAACTTAAAACAGCGACACGTGCACTAGGTACTACAGTAACTTTATGTAGTTGTGACTTAATGCTGCATCTGTGTGGTTGTTTACATTGCTCATTGTCATAAGCAAAGGGCACAATATATTGTGGTTTGTAAGCTTGTGTAATGGTCTTTAAGTTTGTGTAATTTTGGATACATTTTAATAATATCTATAAAAAATAGCATAAATAAAAATTGGATTTTGTCATTTTAAGAAAAACCTGGGTCCTATAATAAAGATCATTTTTTTCTTCCTATTTTTCTTTTATTAAGGCTGACAACAACAACAACAAAAACTTTTCACATTTTTCTGAGGCGAAAATTACTATTACATAGAAGAAAGTGGTTGATTTGGAAACAGAGATGCACAGTCTGCAAATTCCAAGCTCAAAATCTTGAAGTTTAAAGCTCTGTGTTACCTAGTGCTAAAAATGATTGTGCAATACACACAAATGATTAAACAGTATGGAAATAGACCATAACATATCTTTTTAACTATAGACTAATGATTCACTCACATTGGCTTATTTTTTCCTTATACTTTGGGCAGAAAAGACAGTGAAATTTAAAAGTAATCTGATGCCTAACTTTGTTTTTTAAAGGAGTTTAACTCCCTAAGATCTAATGGCATCTCTTTGAGTGTTCAAACTATCACTTACCTTTACTATTTCCACAGTACCAGGATAGGGAGGCATTCATATCATGTTTCCAGTTTTTGATCATATAAATGCCTTGTTTCCAGGAAATATACAGTATTATTTTGAAAGTGAATTGTTTTTGGTTGCAATAAAATAGTTGGAATGTATAAGAAATGCTACACAGAAAAATATAAAATAAACAAAAGAAAACTCCTGGTAAATAAAATTTTTTTTGAGTATTTTTTTTCTTTACAGTAATATTACTAAAAGAGCTTACCCTCTTCTTTTTCTGATCCATAGGAATTTTCAACGTTTTGCTCCCACTGAGTTGAGAGTACTTACTCATTAGTATTCTTGTCATTTAAAAATGCTGTATCTCTTTCGCTATATTCAAAGAAAGGAAAGAACTACTTAATTTTTTCCTATTATGCTTTTAACTACAAGAGTTTTTTTCCTGGTTTATTTTTGTTGCTGTTGTTGTTGTTGTTGTTGTTGTCATTGTTTCTTGTTTTCATGGGGCTAAAGATTGAACCCAGGCTGTTGCTCATACTAGGCAATCGCTCTACAGCTGAGCTATATCCCTATCTCCAAACAAGATTTAAAACATACCTATGCTTTCTCAGTAAACCTCTCAAACAAAGCTCTTATCTGTGCAAATCTATAAATCTCTCTGCAATTAGTGGGGTTTCTTGATATCATTAACATACACTTGGCAGAAGGAAGGCTTTAGATTGTTGTCAACTGTACGTTAGTTTTACCAAAGTTATTATCAGACAACATAGTCAGCAACTGAAAAGTGAAAAAAAAAATCAGTGTATATGTGAAAATAATTACATTTGTGATAAGAGTGATGTTGATAACCCATCATTCCTTAATCCATCTAACTACTGTGAAAGGATAAAGACATAAAAAAGATAGTGGCAGTTTTGAAAATACCTCAACTTGAGACATATTATATTAACAAATAAACCAATTACATGTTTCAAGCAGATTTCCCTAATTTAAATATAATATTCCATATATATCTTTGTTATAAGCATCATATGCTTACACGTTTTATTTTATGTTTAATTGTGTAATAGATAATACTTAAATATTTTTTTCATATATATTTGATATATAATTATTATTCATAGCTGACAATATTATAAAGTATATCTTTAATCTTTAAATTTATGGGAGAACTAACTGAGGCTCGAATAAAATTAAACTTTTTCTCCAATGCATATACTTAGGTAATAGTAGTCTACAAAACACATACTATCAATTTACCAGTGTTTTTCATACCTTTGGAGTCATGATCCCTTTTTTAGAGACATAGAAATATTATCCTACCCTGAAAATTCTGGTGCATTCTCTAACACATTACCCCGATGTGCCTCCCTTTTAACATAATACTTTCTACTCAGCATTCTTAATCTACCTTTTGTATACTACAATTTGATTTCTATCATTTGAAGTGGAAAACAAAATTTTCCATTTGTAGTTTAAATGACATGATAAAATTTTTAAAAAGCACACTCCCATGCTTTTAAAAATGCCAGTAACTTCTCACAGGAAGCGGGCAAACTGATGTCTTCTTTGGAATCAGTCTTCTTTGGAATCCCTGTGCAACCCTACTTTGCTATTTTCTGTCAGTAAAAAATAAACTTCTGCATGGTCACTCATGAGTTTTTAAGCATGTTATATGCAAAGAGTTATCCTTCAGTATTTATCTTGTTTTGGACCATGGTGTTGCATAGCAAGACTTATTAAATGTTTTTATGAATAAGTGGCAGTGCTTCAAAGAAAAACTTTGGATTTCACCACATATAGAATGTCTTAGTTACTTTCTCATTACTGGGACAAAGTACCCAACACTCACAGGTTAAAGGAGGAAAGGTTTACATTAACTCACAGTTTGCAGAGGTTTCAGTCTATAATCAGCTAGTTCTGAAACAGGGTGCATGGCGGAACGGTATCACAGAGGTGAAAGAGTCCATGGTGTGGCAAACAGGAAGCAGTGAGCCTTTCTTCTTCTTTCCCCTTTTGTCCCATCCAGACTATAAACCTATTGGTTGGTGCTATTCACACCCAGGGTGGGTGCTTGCTCTTCATAGATCCATCATCCACACCCAGAACTAGTACAATAATCCAGTATCACACACCCATAATCCACTCAGCTCCTGAAAGCCCCACCTATGAGCGGGTGAGGCTTTGATGGAACATCTAGATAGAAACCATAACAGAGAACATTTCCTATAAACTGGGGAAACATATTTACACTGTTACAATAATACTAAATAGTATATTTGCTATCTTGATTTTATGGTGTATAATAAAAATGGAATTTTAAAAAGGAAGCATTGCCAAGGGCCCTGTTTATGAATATATATATGTTATGGCTTCCTGAAGCCAAATCTCTAAACTGTGTTATTGTATGTTATATTTTTAAACTTGAAGAAACATTTTTGAAGTTTGGTTTATGCCACTGGAGCCTTATGAAAATCACCCGGAGAGTTGGGTTTTAGTTTAGTGATAGGCCACTTGCCAAGCATGCACAGTGCTGGGTCTTCAGTTTGATCTCTATGTAGCACAGCAAGAGAGAGAGAGAGATAGAGACAGAGAGACAGAGAAGGGAGAGAGAATAATGAGGATATATCACCCAGGGAGCTCTTAAATATATATTCTCTCTTACTAACCCAGTTTTAATGAAGTGTGGTACCAACTCATGGAGCATGCAAGTTTAAAAGACTCCCCAGGCAACTGTGATATGCAGATAACTTTAAAAAATGTTCATCTTACTTTTTCAATATTAGTAATCCTGTTTCATCCATAACTTGACACCCTAACATTTTAAGACACACATGCATATAGTCACAAAGTAATACTTTTTTCCTATGTAAAGCATAAAATTCCTTTGTCAATAGTAACATTAAAATTAAAAAAATAATAGCATGCACACTCCATTTACTCAAGATTAAAATCTGTGGGTGGTGATGAAAAAATTGAAGACATTCAAAGAAGAAATGTGAAGAAATTGAAGAATATTGAAGAAATTTACTTATTGCCTCACTGACAAATTGTCCTGTTACTAAGAAAAATATAGAGATGGAGAAAAATAAAATTTATTAGATTTTCATTAAGCAAAACTCAATCTGTTATATTTTACTTCCAAAATTGTCATATTATCCTTATTATTTCCATAATACAAAAATATATTTGCTGTACATGAATTAATATGTATGGGTAGAAATCTAAAGTAAAAGTGAAAGACAGAATTAGGCTTTAATTGAAGAAAAAAATATATTCTTCCTTTTTATGGACTCATATAACCCTTTGTTTACTTTTTATAATAATTTTAAATTTACAGAAATGTCACAGAACTATTTCAAAGCTCCCATATATCTTTCATCTATATTTTCAAATACAAAAGAAAAAACTTACAGCAAAGTATAATTACCAAAACTAAGATGTATATTTTGGTTTTGGTTCAACATTATTAGCTAATCATATATATATATGTACGTTTGTGTCTGACTTCAAAAAAATCCATTTAAATTATGGTCTAAATTGTCATGATATATCTTTTACATCATTTTAATTTAAAACTGCATTTGTTTGTGTATCTATTATGTATGTGTAGGGGGTTGCTAGAATCTAGAATGTTGAATATCGAAAATATTTTATTATTTACATGCTTCTACTTTATTATTCAGTTTTGCTTTGAAATACAGAATATTTGCCCATGAATTTTAGGTGTATATTATTTCTGTTCTAATATTATTGATAATCAGCTTAAAAATCTATCATATTGTGGATTTTTTGTCAGATACTATCAACATATGTGCCATTCCAGACTCAATTTCTGAGAATACTTATAACTCTTGAAAGACTGTTGTTTTATCCTTTATTACAGCAAAATATTTTTTATTTCTTCTAGTCATATATCCATAGGAGAATAGAGACTCGGATAAACACACAATTTTTATCATCGGAAAGAGAATTTTTTTTATCTATGTTCTAGGCTTCTAAGCTATGTGTTTCAGTTAATCTAGGGAAGAATTATTATCATTTCTTTAAACAATCGGTTATATTTTAAAGAAATGCATAAATGAGAGAAATATCTTTTATATTTACCCAAAATTTAGTATTTTCCATTCTCTTCATTGTTTTGTATAGATCCAGCTTTCCATGGGGGATCACTTTCTTGTCATTTGAACAATTTAATTAATACTTCTTACAAGACTAGCCGACTGTCAATGACTTTTGCACCTTTTTTTTTCATAAAAAGTCAACTTCTTGAAGGATGAATTTTCTGAGTAAAGAAATACAGATCATTTTGCCCCTTCTGGTACTTTAAAAACGCTGTTCCATTGATTTTACACTTTCATATTTTTTCCTAGATTGTCTGGTGTTATTATTATTGTTATTTTGAATCCAATACACCTGTTTTCACCGAATTCTTACAAAATTTTCTATTTTCACTGGTTTTGAAAAATTTACTTACACTCTACCTTGGTATAAGTCCCTTTATTTTTATCTTTCTTAGGATTCATTGATTTTCTTGAATGTGTAGTTTGATAGTTTATATTAAATTTTTTAAATATTTGAACATTATGTCTTCATCCATTTCATTCTTTAACCTTCCTTTCCTTCCTCTACTCTTAATGTATCATACACTTAATCTCATTTCACAGAGATTTGTTTACTTTAATCTTTTTCCTTCTATGATTTTATAGAAAATTTCATTGCTATACCTTAGATTCCTGTATTTTTTCAAAGTGTCTAATTTCTCCTATTCATTTCTAGTAATGAAATTATTTATCATTTCAAATACTGTGGTTTCATTGGCATACACTTCATGCTTTTTGACTTCTGTTTCTGTAATTGCCTTTATTTATTTTATAAAATCTTTATAATATTTATACTTAAATATTTAAAATATAATATATATGTATATAAAACATAATTTGGAAACACATTATATATGTAAATAAATAGTTTTATGAAAGTTGTTTTTCTCTAAATGCACGCCTTCATCTCTGAAACAATCTGTCCCAAAATTGTTTTTCCTATGCTTCTCCACGTATCAGTATTTTCATACTCAACATAGCTAGAACACCTTACTCTAACTGACTTCTCTTCCTGTGCAATAAGCAATTATGCTATCCACTGAGCTCATAGGGATTAGGTTATTCTTTTCTTGCTGAATTTCTTTTTACTTAATATAAATAATTAATTTTTTCTGGTTTTTATGATGAGGTAAATCACATTATATTTGAGTTGCTACTTCAGTGGAAGGAAAAGACTATAAATTTTATTAGGTTTGCTTGCAGTTTTACTGAAAAGATAAAAGTATACTTGTTTTCCGAATTATTTTGTGAAAAGAACATTTTTTTCACTGTAATCATATTATACTTCATCAGAAAGGATGCCCCTGAAAAGACATTGCTCAGAAGGAAATTTCTAGCAGTCATTTCCTAAAGTAAAAAAGAAAAAATCTGTCTACCAATTATCAAAATTCAAATCTTGCAGAAGTATAAAAAAAGAACAAATTTAGACTAACTTTTGTAGGGAGAAAATAATAAATATTTGAGCATAGGAAAACCAACAGACAAATTCAATGGTTGATTATATTTAACTCAAAACCTGAAGAAAGGAGACATAAGTAACTACAATCATAAATAAGAATAGGTACAATACTACCAATTTTTCAGAAATAAAATGGATATAAGACTATGAATAATTGCATATCAGCAAGTGGATCACCTAAGAAAAAAGGGCAAATTAACAGAAACATACAAAGTATTGTATTTGACTCATGATGAAGTACAGACCTACAGCAAACCTACAGCAAGACACTGAATCAGTAGTGAAAACCCCCCTAAAAAAATCTGTGACCAGACCAGACAGCTTTACTAATATAATTTTATCTGTGACCAAAATTGCTACCTGCTAAATAAGTAACAGAAAAGGTTATGACTCATTAATGCACCTCTCTTAACTAAAAAGCAAATTCACATGATCTCAAACACATGGAATAAGGATGGACAGACCTGGTGGACATGGGGACTTTTTCCTCACTTCCGAGTAGAGAGCTATGAAATTTTATGTAATTCCAGGTTAATTCTAAACAAAATAATGAAGGAAGATTTAAGCATAATGAAAAAAACTTCCTAGCTCTAATTTTTTATATACGAGAATTCTTTATTTAATTTAATTTATTTTATTTTAATGGTACATTTTAAATGTACATAGTGATGACACTCATCATAGGGGTTTTGTACCTTTACACGATATATCTTCTTGCTTCTTTTTTCCCATTCCCCTCCCCTCCCTCCACCCCCTCCTCCCTCCTTATTCACAAAAGCTCTGTTTCCATTTTTTCCTTCCAGTTTTTATTTTTCTTGTCCCTCTGTTCCTTTCCTCCTCCCCCTCCTTTGTTCCCTTTCCCATTTGGACATTTTCTTCCCTTTCCCAATATAATACATTTTAGTTTTTATTTGCTTTCAGTTTCTCACACCAGAGAAATAATGTGGTATTTAAACATGTGTGTCTGATTTATTTCACTTAAGAGTATGGTCTCAAGATGCATCCATTTACCTAGAAATATCTCAAGCTTATCATTCTTTATGGCAGAGTAGTACTCCATTCTCGAGATAATATTTTTAGCTGTATTCCACCTTTTCCTCCTTTCTGTTATCTTGAAGTTTCATTATTTAATAACTATGTAGTATACATAGTACCTCAGATCAATGTCAAGCACATCAAAACATCTACTGAATGTTGTTTTTCTTCCCATTTTAAGGAGAGAAAATATCTTGAAATAAAATATATCAAATGAAATCAATAAACTAAAAGATGATATCAAAATAATAAAAAATGAGAAGTAACTGTAATATCCATGAATACTATAGCTAAACAATTAAAAATACTTGTTTTAAAAGGGAAACAAAATTTGTAGCAATTATCTTTATATAGTATAAAAGACAGAAATTAGAAATATCTAGAAATGTAATTATAGAAAAAATATTTAAAATTTATTTTAAAAGTTCAAATTACTTTATACATATTAAAAGCTAACTGTGTATTAAACAACTTTCTAGGTAAATCTAATTGACAACAAGAAACTGAGACAGAAACAGAAAACTAGAAAAATAAATTGTATACTCACAAAGAAAGACAATAAAGGGTTTGTGCAAATAAGCACTGAGTTTAGATGAATTGAGAGTTTGACTTTAACTCCACATCAAGGAATAAACATTTAGACCTTATAAATTGAGTTCTAAAGTACAGTGGGCCTGGGATTTAGCTCAGTGGTTAGAGTGTTTGCCTTGTAAGCATTAGGCCCTGAGTTCTATTCCCGGTACCAAAAAATAAATAAATAAATAAATAAATGAAGTACAGAGACAAAGGTGGAAGAATTACATTTAACATAACTAGAATTGATTAAAATTAGCACAAAAAAGTATCAGACACCACTATCGGTTTAGAGCGTTCATGAAAACATCTTGAAAAATACACAGGCAAAATATATTTTGTAGTAATACAATTAAAGATGCATCTGTACCAAGATGTATTTGCTTAGTCATTAAAAGATAGTTCAATGCTGCAAATGTGTCAATGTAATCCACTTCATTATCAGTTTCAAGACAAACTGCCCAGACTCTGATGGTGCAGGAATAATTCCTATTGCACTAAACTTCATTCAGATGATAATGATAATCTCTGGAAAAATATACATAACAACCATACGAAAACACTTAAAAGAGGAAAGTAGATGTCAGAACATCCTTGGAATAAAGGAAAATAGATGAGGAGAATTTTTCAAACTCTTTTTTCCATGAAGTAAAATTATTATACTGAATTGAATAACAACTAGACATAGATTGGGATAAAATCATAGCTGAAAATTAAAAGCAGGAAACCACAGAAACGGAAAGCTTTAACTTTGAGCACTGAATTTCATGAACTATCTTTGCTTGAATCATAGACTGACTCCAAATTATACTATGGGAGACACTTTAAGAAAACCTGCTGTAACAAAACAGATCTGGTGCTACTGCCTACTACCAGGAAGATAAAATTTAGAGCTTGAGTCCTGGAGTTTCAGTCTTTTCAAATTTACTTATTTTCTTTACAAAAAATAAGGAATTTTTAAGAAAATAGAATGAAAGCCTACATTATGCATCATTACATTATTCAAAATATGTTATAGAATTTATTAGGTGTAGAAAGATGAAGGAAAATGTGATCAAATTGTTTTTTTTTTTTTTAAGGCCATCCTCAAGATGACCACGATGTTTAAATTAGCAATCTGTTCAAAGCATCTTCAAGCTATAACCACATTCAAGGACATGAACTAGGATGAATTAAAGGAGGGTTAAACAAACAAACTAATAAAATTTGTTCATTGATTGGAACACTCTGTATTATTAGATTAGTTTTC
Organism: Hystrix cristata; assembly: GCA_004026905.1. NCBI lineage: Eukaryota > Metazoa > Chordata > Mammalia > Rodentia > Hystricidae > Hystrix > Hystrix cristata. The sequence continues at coordinate 15,429 of PVJO010011881.1, read as the reverse complement.
CTCAAATTCATTTGTAGAATCCAAGAAATGCCCATGAAATTATAAGTATGCTTTTTTGTTGCATAGAAATTGACAAATTTTCTATAATTCATATAAATTTAAAGGAGCTAGATTACCTATAACATCTTTGACAAAGAATAAACTTGGAGAAGTTCAATTTTGATATAAAAGGAATTCAATAAATAATGTATTTTAGCAAATGATGGAAAAATTTGAAAACCATATTAAAAAATCATGAACTCTAAGGCATGATAAGCAGCATATATGAATAAAAGCCCTTAAATTAGGTAATAGACTTAAATATGTAGCCTACATCTTAAAATTTCAAGAAATAAAAACAAGTTTATGAACTTGAATTAGGTGAACATTTCTTAGACATGTCCCACACATGTGATCCAAAAGATAAAATATTTGATGCTTTAAACTTCATCACAATTAAGAAGTTCTGGTCTTTGAAAGTTACTAAGAACACTGGGGGAAAAAAAAAAGAATACTGGGGAAAATTTTGCAAATTGGCTATCTGATTTCAGACTGACATCTAGACTATATAAATATCTGTCAAAAATTTATAAGAAAACGACCAGAACATTTTTAAAAATGGAGAACAGCCCCAATAGGCTGTAGTGTGGTCATACTTAGTTACTGTTATTGTTAGGTAAGTGACTCCAGAAAGTCCAAGTTTTACATGTTTAGTCTCCAGGTTGGTGCTATTGGGCGATGGGGTGCAACTGTTAGAATGTAGGATCCAGGGGGAGGTCCTTAGATCATCGAGGGTGCACCCCTGAACAGGATTTTGGGACTCTGGTCCATTCCCACCTCTCTTATCTTTTGTTTGCTGACTCAGTGGCTAAGCAGTGCCAGTACATGTCTGTAATCCCAGCACTTGGAAGGCTGAGGCAGGAGGATCGCCATGAGTTCAAGGCTAGCCCGGGCTACACAGTGAGTTCAAGCCCAGCCTGACTATAAAATGAGTCTCTTTCTTAAAAACAAACAAACAAACAAACAAACAAAAAAGGTAAGCTTTTTTTGTTTTGTTTTGTTTTTCCATCATGTCCTCCTGACATGATGTGCTGCCTCATCACAGGCCCAAAGATATGAGACCAATTAATTATAGGTTAGAACTTCTAAACCAATGAGCCAAAATGAACCTTAACTGTAAATTAATCGTCTCGGGTGTTTCACTGGGGTAATGGGAGTTTGACTCATATAGACAATATTAAAGATTCATGTTCTGGACAATTAGGAGGATTTTGTGACTTTTTTGGAACAGCTTTTGAATGGTAAAAGCCAAATACTGTGTACAATTGTTTGAAAAGTAAGTAATAGTTCCAGCATACAAAGAACTTGGAAGCTACAAGTTTACTTTACAACAAGAAAAATAGTGAGAAAATGGAAAATCAGCAACTTTTTCCAACTTTAGAAAACCAAGATGCCAGGGTAAACTTCTACTTTGAAATCTGGAGAGAGACTCAAATGCATAGAGCCACAGCTGAAATCTGCTTATATATAACAGAAACTGCAGGAACCATAAACTGGTAGGGCCACTTACATGGTAATTTTGACAAACTGCTGAAAGCGAAGTTTGTTGTAGCATAAGGATGAGAAACTTCTACAGGCTTAGGCAGGGAATGCATACTGCTCAGAGTTCTACCTCAAGGAACCTCACAAGGTTGTCATGATGCAAAATCCTAAAAAGAACTACTCACACTTTGGGCAAAGGGAGGACAAAAATATACATTGAAAAGTATTACTTAGTGTTTCTCACAACAAGGGTCTGTGATCCAGGGAAAAACTTTAACAGAGCCCGAATCCACTTGAAGGTAGACCATACTGACAGTATAATTGATATGAAGTATTTAGATTCCTTCTCTGATCTTACTCCCCCAAAACCTACAATCCCAGTCAAATCATGAGAAAAACACCAAACAAAATTTAATAAAGGGGCATCCTATGAAATGTTTGACCGACACTCCTCAAAACAGTAAAAGCCATAAAAAACAAGGAAATTTTGAGAAATTCAGTCTGAGACACAAAAGCTAAATGTACTATGCAAACATGAATAAGATGCTAGAACAGAAAAAGAACATCAGATGAAAACCAAATAAAGTCTGAATAAAATACTACAAAATTTAGTTACAGTAATTATCAACATTCTTTCACGAATTGTGACAATTATAGCCTGCAATGTAGCCATATGGATTGTAGTCTGTACTTTAAATTTTTTTTCTTTATTTTGGTATTAGGGCTTGCACATAAGGCCTTCACACTGAGCTACAGCCCCAATCTTTTGTACGTTACTTTTTTAATGCGGAGACAGCGTCTTTCTAAGTCTGTCAGTTGCCCGGGCTGGGCTCAAACTTGCATCCCTCCTGCCTCGCCTCCCAGAGTGCGGGGATTACAGGTGGGTGCTACCATGTCCACAATCATGTGCTTTAACCACTGTGCTCTCTTACCCACCAAAGACAAGACATCACTTGGAAATTTGGAAATAAAATTTCTTTAGTGTTTTAGCTATAGTATTCAAAGAATATTACTGTGATTTTTCTTTTATACTTTTGTAATCAATTTTTTTAAATATTGATTAAAGCTATAGGATGCAGAATAATTACCCCCTCCTTCCAAGATAACTGAGTCCTAATTTTATTTTACTTTACACGAAAAAGGGACTTTGTAGTTATAAGAATATAGGTCTTTAACAATGGAAATTTTCCTGAATTTATGCAGACGTAATATCTAATCACATAATTCTTTAACAATCTCTGCAGACTGAGGCCAGACACAGAAGGATGTGTGTAGTAGTTACTTTTCTAGGGTCAATGGTTTGGAAGAAAGAAGATTTAATACAGGACATTTACAAATTACAACATTCACACACAAGCAAAATGCAAGAAGAGTGCCGAACATCTACCTTGTGCACTGGAGACCCGAAAAATCCAATCAAGGACTGGGAACCCACAGCAATGTCCCGTGTACAACCATGTCTGCACTAAAAGGCCGAAGAATCTATACTGGAACCAGGACACTATCCTCGCAGCAGAGATGAAGACCAGAGCTCTCCCGAAGCAACAGCAGCCGTCCCCCACAACAGCTAAGGCCCTGAGCTCTTTCTGCACGGAGAACAGCTGAGTTCCCTTCAGGAGAATGAGCTACAACAGAGCTTCTCCTGGGAAACAGCCGGCCTCCACCTTCTACTCCTGTTCTCCTTTATATTGTGTCAGCACAATCCTCAGGTGGATCCTCGCAGTCCAGCTGAGCCTTCATGCTCAAGTTGCCCACAGTAACTCCACCACAATGTGTAACTATGGTGAATGTCAGGAAGTACATTACTGCTTGTTTTGAAGGTGGCAGAAAGAGTCAGTTAAGCAGAGGAACGCGGGAAGTATCTAGAAATTGAAATTTTCAGGGAAAGTGATTCTTGCCTTAGATTTTTAAGAAAGATCATAGTTCTGCCAGGACTTCTATTTATTTATTTATTTATTTATTTATTTATTTATTTATTTTAAGTATTGGCTTTATTGAACTAAAAACTACATGCCACATAATTTACAAATTTAAAGTGTAAAATTCACTAGATTGTAGCGCATTGACAGAGTTGTACAACCATGACCACAATCATTTTAGATCATCTTGTGTTATTCCAAAATAAAACATTCTACCTACTAGCTATCATTTCCCAATCCCACTCCTCAAATCTAGGCAAACACTGGGCTACTCTCTATCTTCACAGATTTTCCTATTCTGAAAATGTACTTATTTTTTAAAATTCAAAATAGACCAGTCTCATAGCAACAGCAAAGACCTCCACATGTCCAAAGAAATGGAAATCCTGAAAAGTGAACTCTTTCACCATATTGGACTGAAACCAGAAACCAACAGTGGACACCTAGTTAGAACACAATAACTTTTTTCCCTCTCTTTTCTCCTATTAACTTTTTCATATAATGGAAGCAACACAATGTTCAAGCTTATATGTCTGATTTACTTCACTTAACATTATTGTCTCAAGGAATATCCATTTTTCTACAAATACTCAAGTTTACCTTAATAGCAGAGTAGTATGCCATCATGTGTAAATACCACATTTTCTTTTTCCATTAGTATGGGCAGAGAGGCTGTTTAAAAGATTTAGCCATTATGAATTGTGCTACTATAAACAAAGGTATAAACACATCACTGTGGCATGATATTTTTAACTCTCTTAGGAAAATAGCCAAAAGAGGAATAGCTGGGTCAAATGGAATTTCTATTTTTAGTTTTTGAGGAATCTCCATACCTATTTCTGTATCAGTTTACAATCCCATCAACAATGAAGAATGTTTCCTTTTTCTCCACAGCCTCATCTGCATTTGTTATTGGCTGATTCCTTGCCATCCTTCCTGGTGTGAGATGGAATCTTAATGTTATTTTAATTTTCGTTTCTCAAATGGCCAGCAATGTTGAATATTTTTTCATGTATTAATTGGCCAACTGTATTTCTTCATCTGAGAAGTATCTAACAAATGGTCCTGAGAAAACTGACGATATACATGCCGAATATTGAATTTAGACCCATATCTCTCACTATACACTAAACTAAAATTAAAATGGATCAAAGATCTAAACATTAGAACAGAAATACTTAATCTTCTGGAAGAAAAAATAAGTAAAACTCAAGAAGACATAGGTATAGGCAAAGACTTTCTGAATAAAACCCCAGCTGTACAAAAAAATAATACCAATGGGATCACAATTAAAAAGATTTGTGCTATAAAGGAAACCACCAACAGAGATAACATATAGAATGGGAAAAAAAAAATTTGCCAGCTATTCCTCAGACAAACAACTAACATTTAGAATATACAAAGAACTCAAAAATGTTAGACAATCCAAATTCAAAGACCCAATAAAAAATTAGCATCTAAAATGAACACTGCTTTGATTTTAATACAAGGAGGCCTCTACTGGATTTCTGACCTGTAGAAATATAAGATTATAAATGTGTCATTGAGGACCATTACTGTGTTACAGTAGCAATAAAATATTAATATAAAACTTCTTGTATACAATCAATAGCTTCTCTACAAAGTCACTGTTTTTACTCACCATTGATCCTACAGGAATGTAGTGAGTAGCAGTGTGCCAAACAGCTTTAATCAGTATAAAACACTAAACTTTGAGATGTAAGACTAATTTTACAGTTATTATGTAGGCATTATTTAGGTGGAATGATGGAGTTTCTACCCTCTAGTGGCCCGCATGTCTAAGTAAGAGTGTTCTGAAGGTCATCTAGCCCCTAGGGTGTACCCCAGGGGCATAGTCTTCTCAGTTTAATAGGAAAACATCAGCTTCTATAAAACTATAATGAATCCAAGGCTAGAGTCACAAATCAGGAATGAACTGAACTGCATATGGGGTAAGAATAGGGTCAGGAGAAATAAAAATTGTAGTTCAAGATATGGCTGAGTAGGAGAGAGAATGAAGTTCCGAATACCGTGGTCTGAAATATTACCAGGAATGAGAAACTTCTTGAGATTGCTCAGGTTTGCTAGCTCAGCTTTTTCTAGTGGGAAAAGGGCACAGCCCTGGCGGCTCTAAGGAGCACGCTGAGGCCTCACACTGATGAGCTGTAACTCTTTGCAGCATCCTTCTGTGGACAGTTGAGTTGAAAAGCCTGTTAGTGTTCAATACCAGGCTGTGTTGCTATAACATTTTCAGTGAGGACTAATCCTCAAATCATCTGGCTTAGATAACCAGGGAGAAATAGCTGATGTCCAGTTGCTTGTTACTTTTGTCTATTAAATATTTACATTTGCAGTATGATGAATCTTTAGAGACAGAAGAAACCTCAGATGTCATTAAAAGGCTAATTATACAATAATGTAGCCTCTAGACATGTGGCCATGGAGCACTTGAAATGTGGCCAGTCCAAATTGAAAACTACCATAAGTATAAGATATAAATCAGCTTTCCTAGGTTCAATACAAAAGAATAAAAACAATAAAAATGTCATCAATATTTTAAATGGTTCATATATTGAAATTATAATATTGGGTTTATTAAGTTAAATGAACCATATTATGGAAATTAATATTACTTCTTTTCTCCTTTTTTTCTCCCCTTCTTCCTCCTCCTTTTGTCATTTTAAAACTATTATAAAGCATTCTTAGCCTAGAAATGATAAATAAAACGAGTCCCATGGGACTTAGTTGGTCTTAGCAGAGCCTTGGTTTTTTGACTCCTAAGTGATTTCATTTTATATAGATAAGTAACTCAACCTCAGACTGTCATATTACTCACTCTCGATCAAACAGTTCATGATGGAAAGTGGCCTGCAAGCCAAGTTTTAGTCACCAGGGTTAATGTTCTTTCCAGCATAAGGTGAAATATTTATGGTTTAGAATTATAAATTTTTCTGCTAGTTCCCTAACTATACCCTGCTGCAATACTTTATGTTCATTACAGAATTGCTTTCAGCACAGACATATTTTACCTAATTGTTGAGCACATTACCAACTTTACTTTTCATCAGTGGTTTGTGAAATGATTTTAACATCAAGTTTAATTTGGTACCAAAAAGAATGTGTCTTGCTTAAATTCCTTACATCGTACAATCCATTTATTTTGTCTCTGCTAAATTAATTCCTCCCTGAGGTGTTACCACTGAGCTCAGCTTCATCTACTGAGCCCTTCAACCATGTTCTTTAGCAAACTGTTTAATAGTTGTCTTTCTCACTCACCACTAGTACTTGGGGATTATTCTCAGTAGGCTTGGAATGTAATGTAATTAGCCCATACTGAAGTACAACTTCATAGAATAGTATTATTTCAAACCCAAAAACCAGAAGAGTTGGTTTGGTGCTACTCTCAAATTGAAGTATTTCAGTATGCCAGTGTGAGATCTTTTGAATTTGTCCCCTTTTGTAGTGTAAGCAACATCTGAGGTAAAGCTTCTCCCCTGCATTTCTTAGTGAGCATAATGTGTGTTATTTCCTGCTATTTTGTGAGGGGCCTACAGTATCAACAAATAAACCTTGGTTCTCTTAAATCTATGAGATCTGTGGGCTTTTTCTTACTGCAGCATAACCTGTTTTTCCTGACAGCTAGACCTCTAACCCGTAGACTGAAAACAATAGTGACATTAAAAGGGGAAGGAAAAGTTGGGCGAAGTGGAACCCGCCCATCATCTCAGCATTCCGGGAGGCTGAGCAGAAGGGCAAGCTTGAGGGCAGCCTAGACAACATAATGACTTAGAGACCTCATCTCAAAAAAGAAAAAAAAATATATATATAAGAAGGACTCAGGGTGAAGGTCCTGGGTTCAATACCCAGTACTGGAAGAAAAAAATGAGGAAGGAATATATTATTTTTTGTATTTTCCTCTTGTTTCATAGGTCATCCTCCTTTTTCAGAGCATGTCTCTGCAAGATTCAATGCATCATATATGTGAGAGCATTGAGATACTAACTCAGCTGTAAAGCACTCACCTAGCACATCTGAGGCTGTAGGTTCAGTCCCCAAGACCTCACTCCCCAATAATCAATCTCATTCAACTAATGTCAAGGTGTAGGCAGAGATGGTTTCTTCTGGAGGTTGGAAGGAAACTGTGCTTCTCTTTTTGTCACAAGCCTATATTTGTTGGCTTAAGATCACTTCTTCATCTCACGTCAACCTCCATTGTGACATCTCATTCTCTGAGTTTCTGACTTAATTTCCTCCCATAGATCCCTCTCATTACACACTGGCTGTGGTTAGATATCTCAAGATGATTTCAATTCCAAAATCTTTAACTTACACGTATATTCCTATCGAAGGATAGGAATATATTTGGAGAAGCCACTTTTCAGCCTACCTTAACATAATAGAGAGGAGAGTATTAGGTACAATATATGAATATGGAAATCACACAAAGAATTTCAGAACAGGAAGGATTAATTAGAATTTGTGTTAATATATGATTAAATAGATGGAAAGAAGATGCTTAAATGTGTTTCAAGGTGATGACTGAGAGTCCTATAAGAAGAGTGATTATATGGACCAGATCCCCATCTTCAGAAAGATAATGATTTCAAATGCTCCTTCTGAATCTAATATGATATAGAATTATGACACAAACAAGCAAGTACAAGATGCACCATCAGAGATATCTGCTGGTAAATGTGGTAGCAGAGGAAGAAGAAGGAAGGAGAAAAAGCTGAGATTCTATCTTTATTTTTATATATAAACCAGTCCCTTCCCCCCATCCACAGGATCATTGTAACAGGTTGCAGGATTCCTATTGTTTTGTTTGTCTGTTTGTTTGTTTGTTTTTTAGGATTCCTATTGTATGCAATGTCTGTGGTGGGAAAAATCAGGAAAGATTTGAGTTCTATTGAGTGAGTTGTTATTAAGAAAACTTAATGAGTGGCAAAATACTATATGATGTGACACTACTGTTTTAACTATGCTTCTTGGCTTCTGCTGTGTAAATTTAGGGATCAAGATTATTTAAACTGATTGACATATGCAAGTTAGGAAAGCACCTAGAAATCCGAGCCAGAGATAATCAAGACTTTCTGATACAGTATTATTCAGCTTTTGGAAAACCGATTATTTGCATATGTCTTTTAGATGAAATAGCCATCATCATTATCATCCTCATCAGGACTTAACAGTAGCAACAGCATGTAATTCTGAAGAATGAGTATTGCAACGGATGATTATTTTAAGATTGTAATGTTGGGTGGAGCATAATTCTGTTTAAAAAAAATCTAGTTTGGGAAATAATTTGAGGCCAGGCATTTTAGGTGAGGTTATAATATTTCCCTTTCAACACACAATTGTGATCTGAAAACAAAAGTAATATATCTGATAATCATTAAATTTATCGTGTCAGTTTCTATGTTTATAATGTGATATTCCTTGCCTTGCACGCACAAGGGCCTGAGTTCGATACCAAGCACCAAAAAAAAAAGTGATGTTCCTAATAGTATAACTGAACAAACACTTGAAACAAATTTTCCTTGTGAAGCCAAAGCAACTAACATAAGGATGTACATTTGAAATAGACATTATTTCTTAACATCTTAAACATCTACCCTGCCACACTGAATTTCTTTTCAGTGTGCACTAAGACAGCTTGGAAAATAGACACTCTTGAATTCCAAGCCTGCAAAAATGCTAGCATTAATAAATATGTAAGTGGCAGTCTTGTGAAAATATAGTCAGTAGTGTTATTTTTCTATGAACTTTCAAGGTTTTTGCTCATTATATGTTACTATAAAGAACCAATTCTGCCATTCCTAGAATTAATAAAGCAGAGAATATTGGTCTGTAGAACCCTTCTCATTAGTCAAACTTATTTATTCTACCATGTTTAAATGCATAAGAAGTAAATAACAAAATACTTTTGTTAGATTTTCTATAAATCTGGACATGGTTTTGCATTATTTTTTATGAGAAATCCCATGGTTTTTCCTCTCAATTTTTTAGGAAACCACATTTAAGAGGAATTATCTATCTACATAAATTAAGCTTATTTTAATTTTAGATAATTATGATAAGTTAAAGCAATTATAAACATAAGTTTTATAATACAAGCCTTATTAAACCTTGAGCAATTTTTTATAGTAAAATATTTTTGGGGGTTAGGGATGCAGTACATGCTTGCCTGGCATGTGCATGGTCTGAGATCAATCAATCAATCTCTAATACTGAAAAACATATTCTTTAACTTATTGTCTTTTCCTTTTTTCTTACTTTCATTTATTTCTAGGAAAGGGATGGTGAGACAGAGCCAAAGTTAACATAAAACATGATGGAATTTAAATAATAAAAAGATACAACTTTTTCAAATCTCATTTTTCTTAAGCTTTGGTATTATGTGGAATAAAAAGAAATGTTCTATGTCTTATGGAATTCCCAAGAGAACTATAATTCCTGAGATAATTATTTTAGGTAAGATTCTTATCTAACGTGGTCAGATAAGACTCAAAATTGAAAGGCCTCAATACTACCTAATATCAGATCATATGAGGAATTTTAATAATTTGAAGAGTAAAGAAAACCCAGAGGCACAGGTGAAGCAGAAAGATGTCTGGGATCTGCAACAATCCCTTATTTTTCTGCACCACTCACACTCTTCTCGACCAGAATGATAGTGAATGTAGCCACGTGAGTTTCTGTGTGCTCATCTCACACAGTGGAGAGGACTAAAGTTATAAAATGCCTCCATTTTACACTTCAGAGTGTTAAAACATTTATAATACCACATACATCTGCAGAGCTTTGGTTTATTAATGACAAGGTAATCTTTAGCTAAGAACGTATTTTTAAGAGCATTCTCTAGATTAGCACCCTGCAAATGTCACTAGTATCGTCACCAGAGGGGTCTGAGGAAACTATTTAGAACAGTCACCACCTTCTGTTATTCTCTAGCATGCCCCGTGGTAAAGGCAGTTCAGATCTTCTTCCTTCTGATCTGGTTATCAATTATAAGATCATCTATTGAAGCCTCCTAAACACAATCTGCCATTATGAAAGGAAAAGAAAAAACCAGAAGTTTACAACAAAATCTAGTTTACTGACAGCCTTCTTAAATCTCTGTATTTTATACAGACTATAAAAATAAGTAGATAGACTTAATAATAAATTGCAAACAACTGAAAAAGAAAATAGGAATACAGACAAATTTTAACACAAATGACTCTGATAATCGCCAAAGTAATTTTGTCAACCCCAACGTACCAAAAAATAACAATGCTGATGTAGTATAAAGCTTTGATGAGTGTGCTTACAATGGGAGGTGTGTTTTCTCATAAGCGATGAAAAACAACTATTTTTTATGTTTCAATACCGAAAATCTGACAATGTAAGACAAATTATTAAAAATAAGATCTGTTGGGGATTTGTAAAGTATTTTGATATTGTATTCCCCAATATTAGCCTCCTCATTACCCACCGGCGGGCTTGAGTTTTTTTTCCACTGCCAATTGAATGCACTTAACATTTATGATTGCAGTATGTTTTATAGCATCAATGAAATTTGGTCTTGTGTGTATGTGTTTGTGCATGTGTGCACTGGGGATTGAATTTGGCCTTGTATTGTGAGGCAAGCACTCTAACCACTGAGGTAAATCCCCAACCTGAACTTTGGTCTTAATATAGCTAAACAGACAATGATATGATTGTTTTGTCAACTGCTTTTTTTGTTTATCTTAAAAAGACATGTTGCAATTTCTGATGTACTTTCTTAAGTATGAAAATAATATTTTTACTAGAATTTGGTGAAAGTAATAGACTTCCTTTCTAAAGGACCAAAATTATCTTTTTATTCTATTATAAAATGTGCTTTCAACTGTAGATAACAAATAGCATTCACTCTTAAAAGAGAAACATATTTTTGGGCTATATTCAACTTTGTCCATATTTGAGTCTTTATTGATAACTAAACACACACAGATTTTCTTCCAAAATGGACTATTGATCTCAATAATAAGATATTTCCTCCCATATAGTGTAGGATAAAAATGTATGTATTTACGAGTGCTCTTTAGCTTATCTACTATGATTAATAATACAAGTGGAACTTTTCTAGTTCCATCTTGTAAGAGCCAACAAAGTGCTTTACTAAACCACTGCAGCTCTTCTTTGCAAAAGTAGAATTTCTTACACTTAGGTATCACATGGCTCTTATTTCGCACAAGAAAATAACTTTGTATACCCAGTATAGTTATTATTTTATTTCATTAAGATGATATTTCTATAAATAGAATATAAATGGCAATAGTTCAAAAACAATTAGAAAAAGGCAAAGTTATTTAATTGCCAAAGCCCAATTTTATAAGCACAATAGGGGGTGATTGATTATAATACTTTCCTACAATCACCAGTTAATTTGTATGTGAACTGCATTCTTGTACTTTTGCTTCAGTGATGTAACTTTCAATCATGACAAGTCAATTTGAGTGGATTAAGAAACACAAAGCTGATTAGTGGAGCGTAGTTCTGGGTGAGTCCTTGGATGATTGACACGTAGGCCAGGAAAGAGGAATAAAGATCCACTTGGGATATGGGTGGCACCAACAAATAGGCTTGTAGCCTGGCTAGAATACACAAGGGCAAGAGGGAAGTGTGCCTATTTCTGAAGAGCTCCAGAAATCACCTGTAGACAAGGGTTTCCAGTTTCTTCACTCTTTTTTTTTTGGTGGTGGTGGGGTGGTGCTGGGCATCAAACTCAGGGCCTTGAGCTTGCGAGGCAGGGACTCTACCACTTGCTAAATCCCCAGTCCCTCTTCACTCTTTAAATGCAGACTTACACAGGCAGCTCCACTGCTAGCTTCCAAGCCTTTGAGTTTGGACTGGTGCTGCATCCTTCATTCCTCCCATTCTGTAGCTTCCATCCTCCTGGACTGAGAAGCTACTGGATTACCTGACTCACCAGCATGCACACAGTCAGTGTGGATTTGACCATGTCTGATCCCACAGACAGCCACTGTGGACTCTGCTTCTGATCTTGTAAGCTGATTTTATAAAGCCAGTTGAAGAATTATACATATGTATTCTATTGACTCTATTTCTCTAGAAAAATCTAATACAAATTAGATTAGTAAAGAAAAAGAACAGAGAATTGTGTACAAGATGAAATGGATATCAAATCTTCATTTTTAGCTTGGGATAATCAGACTACATTCATAGCCAAAGCACAAATTATAATGAGTTGTCACCGACTTTTTTTTCTTCCCCCTTTTGGCAGTGCTAGGACCCAGGACCTTGCACATGCTAGGCTAGCACTCTACCACTGAGCCACACCCCTGCTCCCCACTGACTTCTTGTTAATAGTCTTGATTGTTTAAAGATACGTATAGTACTGTAGTATTGTAAAAATATGCAAAATGTATAGCATATCTAATTATTAGTAGAGATGAGGAAGATAATAAATGTTTGAAAATTGGAAATCAAAATATTTTATCTATAATTAACAGTACAGAATAGAACAATATTCTTATTCTGTTTTATGGGTTTTTTGAGGTAAGAATAACTAGAAATTCTGTAAGGTGTTTTGAATCAAATCTCTTATATTTTACTTTATTTGAACTTTTGGCACATATTGTTCATAATAGCCCTTTATAATGTCATTTGGGCAAACACAAAGGAGTGCAGTGTAGTTAAATATGATAGAATGTACTTTCCTTGGGATTCTTAACATAGCAACAGATCACATCAATAACATAGCAACAGATCAGATCAGTCAATTACGATCATCTAATGTTGATGCATATATCCATCTGGTGCTGAATACATTTAATTGATTGGATTTAGATTTCTATGCCACTTGGAAACATTTTAGATTGAAGAATTTTCTTAATCTACCTGAGCCTCAACTTTCCCACATATATGATGGGTGATATCTACTTACAATGATGATATAGAAAAATAAATGAGTAATAATTATGTTGCACCGAAGACATGTTACTCCATTATCTACAGTAGGTATTAAATGAGTGTCATTGCTATTACTAGAAATGTAACTACGTAACTTTTGTCTGATCTCCTCTGGCAAATTGGCATCTAGTATTTTAAGGTTTATGGGCAGGGAGAGATCAGAACTAAAGGAAGAGAATCATCATTCATCTTTGCTAATCTACAAAAAGTTCTGTATCATTAGTTTTATGAACCTAGGAAGTAATTTTACCATAGAAACAGTGTTGAAAGTGGTAGTTAGGTTCTCGGACAACCCCACAGAACTTTAAGATATAATGGAATTGAAATAGAAAAGATGATATTTAAAAATGATTTTCTTATTTTGCATTCTTGGACTGATTTAAAAAAATTAATTACAAGATGTTGGAAGGGCCACCCATGAATTGGGGATGAGAGTCAAATGGTAATTTTGACAAATTTCTGGAGGCAAAGTGAACAATTTTGGAGGGGCCCCTCCTTTTTATGGTTATATCCAGGAATTCCGCCAAAATTTCAATGTAAAGATCCCAGAAAAATAATCTTATCCCCTCATATTTTCCTTTTAAAATACTAATAAAAAAGAATACACAAACACTTTTAAATACTTACAGAAAAATACACCTAGAACTTTATATATAACAAAGTCCTTTCCTAAAAAAGAAATAACTTTACAAAAGCAAATCTAAATGTGAAAAAGACATTATCCAAGTTTATCTTCTCTAGCCTTCCAATCCCACCTAACATGAAGGGGGAAAGATTACCTAAGAAAAACTTCCAGTGGTGCATTCTGAGCATGTAGAGTTACTAAGAAACTGAGATTTAATAATAAGATACAGGACACATCCCTTTCTCCACACCCTACCACATAAATTAACCCATTATATGATTACAGAAGGAAAAGGAAAACAGCTTAGTTTGATAATGGTAAGTTATTCAAAATTTACATATTGATAAGAGAAGTTACCCCCAATAGATTAAGACAGAAATTGTCCTTAAAATAGAAGAAATAATCATAATAACAGCAAATTATGTAGCATTTTGTGGAGGAAGAAGAGATAAAATAGTCCAGTGAGTTGAATATATTAGATTTTCCCAATGTAAATTTCATCAGAGTGAAAAGAAGAAAGATAATAATATTGCAAGATCATTTGAGAAATAATAGTCTAGTGATTGTTTAAGTGCTGTGTATGTGTTCAGTAATTTAATTCAATTATTATCCTGGTTTTACAAATAAATAAAAAGAAACATTTGGAAATTATGTTAAATTTACTTGAGGACTGAACTGCTGGGTTCAGGCAAGCAAACTCAAATAGAAAGAGAGCAACACAGACACAAGAGACACAGAGTAGCTTTTTCAGGGGAACTAGAGGACATCACCAGCATGAAGTGAAGCCCTGAACCAACTTGCGCCCCCCAGATTCACTGGGGAACAAGAAAGGCATAGAGCTTTGCTGAGCGCAGATGTTTGTTTTAGCTAGAAAGGTAGGCAAGCAAGGCATGATGACGGCTTGGCTGAAAAATTAATTTTTTCTGATTGTCCCCTAGGGCACTTCCTTATTTTCCCCATAAGGTCTTTCTCTGCTCAAACTGGCAAAATATCTCGTCTTCAAGACACTTCGACTCCTCAGAGTTAGCCGTCTTCTGCCTTCTGAGTCAAGTGGAGCAGAAATTGACCTGTTGGGTGCTGCAAGGAACTCCACCCTGAACAGTTAGTGACTGGGCACTTAGGATAAAATCTTCATTCATTCCTATCACTCTTACATTGTTTGCATAGTCTTGCATAGTCTTGCAGATGTTGTAGTGATTTTTCATATTCTCTAGCTATTTTTAAGAGGTCTTTCTTTTCATTCTCACTAATTGCTGACCTGTCTTCTAGTTTTGAGATTCTATCTTCGCTCTCATTCATTCAGCTTCGTATACTTTCCAGTGAGTTTTTTATTTTTTGGATATCTGTTTGGATCTGTTTCATGGGCTCCATTTCTTTGCTAAGTTGTATATTCAAATTTTCGATTGT